>WBMZ01000765.1:0-121786 GCA_013400975.1 Atrichornis clamosus
AACCACGACAACTGCCTTAGCAGTATTCTTTCAACAGGTATTTCCTCATCCTGCTTGAAACATCTCGCTGGCATCAGAGTCTTTCTTTGTGATACTGGTATGTTTTTTGAACGGCCTGCCAAGAATAATAAATATAAAGGGAGTCTAAGCTTGATTGTCCTTTATGCCCTAGTCTGTAGACCATGGACTTCCTGAAGTTCATCTGTCTGGGAAAATGCCATTGGGGCAGCAGCCCCTGCTTCAGTGCCAGTCCATGCATACCTGACTGCATAGGGACCTCCAGTCTTGTCGGCTCTTCAGTTGTTACGGACAGCTGAAACCTTTTTGCTAGATGGTGGATTCAGAGGAGAGTTGCCTGCAGGTACTCTCATCTTTTCTATTGTGATCTGCCACCCCTTAGACATGCCTCTTGACATGCCTGCTTTCCTTAATCCCAGCCCCACATGCTGCCTTTTCATTCTGCTCCAGCAGAACTCCAGAGACTGACACTGACCTCCAAGCTCTCGCTGACTATCCCATTTCACACTCAGCTCCCACAAATCTCACCTCTAGAATGTCAGCTCTGTGTCCTCCCGCTCCAGCCACCCCACTCCATCCTTGCACCCATGAAAGGACTGCAGACAGCTACGGACGGCGGTGGCACCACTCCAGCACTCACAGTGCAGGCAGGCTCTGGACGTGTGCACTTAAATGCACCGTGGGAGGTGTCTCTGCCCTCTGCAGCCGACATCAAGCTGTGGTTTGTGCCCGCAGTGTGGGAGCCTCTCCCACAGTCTGTTACCCTACACCTTGCAAGACTGTTGCCTACAGACTATTTTACTGTGCTGTCATCACCTGCAAATACTTGGGTTTCCTAAATGCCTGTGAACAGAGGTGGCCCTTACGACAAAGGAGAGCGAGTATTAAACATCTTTTCAAGTAACAAACAGGTATGATGCTTCTTGATTTGCATTTCTTAAGAGCTTGATGTCCTGAGAGACTACCTCAAAAGAAGAATTCCATCAAACAGGTCCTAATTGGGAACACTGAAAATTAATCTTAAGTTTTACCTGGTAGTCTTCAATTGCACTTTTTAGCAGACTGAACTCTGATAAGATACTAGAATGTGGAATTCAGTTGGTTTTCTTCACATTTGTAAAGTATTCAAGTTTTTTCCTCCACTCCCTAGCTCCTGTTGGCACAATGTTTTTATTGTGTTGTGAACAACTAACGTGGGAAAATAGCAGAAGACTGACAAGGAGGATTATAAACACATTCAAGTGACTTGCAGCTGGGGTGTAGAAAAACACATACATCATACTAATTGTTGTTTAGCCTTGTGTGTTTGACAAGTAGAACATCTGTGTTTAGATAACTCAAGTCTGTGATAGACTTAGGGGCACCCTATCAGACATGCTTGGGATTCCTGCTCTGCTTCCGGAAAGATCAAAGCACAGTGGTAGAATACCTGCGTGAATCCCTGATAAACAGGCAAAGAGAGCAGGTTTGGGGATCCTCTCGCATGGGCCAAGCTCTGTGGTGCCTGTGTCCCACCTGTGTGCTTCTGCCTGGGTGCTGCTTTGGGGATCCCCCAGTTGGTGAGGCAGGAGAAATAACCACACCCTTTGCATTTCATTCGTGTGTTTGTGGTCGTTCCTGTGTCCCACCTGTGCTGACTCACACAACCAAACAGGGAAAATATGTGATTATAGAAAGTAATATGTAATCTGATGAGATACAATCTGCATAAATTGTGGCCTTGCTAAGCTTAAAAAAAAAAAAAAAAAAAGTGAAGTTTTTGCGTGAGAATTACCCCAGTGAATGCCTATGGTACAAGGGTTATGACTTTTGATGTACTACAGGCTAATTCAGAGAGGTTTTGTCTCTAGGCAGCACATGATTTAGTTGATGAAAATGAAAACTTAGTTCCCTAATGCAGGAAAGTAGGCACTAGTTTACCAACTTTATTTTTCTGAAGATTCCCTTTGGATTATAGGGACACAAACCATTTGACAGCACCACACAAATTAATCCGCACCTGGCAGACCCACTCGTTCTTCAGTAAAGATACCCAATGCCAAGAGATTAATTCCATCATCCTGGTGTTTGAGTGGCATTAAGAGAAGATTGCAAAGGTGGATGCAGATTGGATGTGCACCAGGCTCACTGGGGCACCATCAATATTTTCATCCCTTCAGAGGATCAGGTAAGTGAAAACAGCTCAACAGCACATAGAAAGCCAAACAGATCAGCTAAAGAGCATGGAGTTCAACAAAGCATCTGTCTCAGTGGCTTGTTCAAAGTCTGCATTTGCTCCTTTAATTCTGCAAATTATTATAAATTCCTTATTCTGACATAATTCTGAGGGCAACAAAGTACAAATGCCAGTTTGTCTGTAGCTTTAGGACTTGTTGGATTCTCTGCTGCATCACACAGGGCACACTGCAGTAATATGTTCACCACATTTATGGAGCCTTTCTTCTATGTGGATTTTCTCAGTGTCTTACAAGAGATGACTGCTACAGTCTTTCCCATAGTGAGGTCACTATTGCGGTCTCTTTCTTTGAAACTTGAGCTTCCATGAAACTGAAAGAAACTTTGTATTCTTGAAATGGTCTAATTTCATACAGATTTCACAGAGAGGCCATAACAGGGTGGAAAAGACAGTAAGAGGACAGACTCGGACGCCACACTAAACTGGTTTTCTGAGAAAACTTTGCTACCCAGCACACCCTTTTCCCTCAGCTACATAGTAGGCTTCTAGCACTGTGACCAAAGGAAGGATCTGAAGGATCCCTACTGATCCTGAACAGCTTCTTTTGTAGCAAGTGTCTTAGGAGTGGGCCATGCACTTTGTACACCTGACAAAACAAATATTCTTATCCTTAAGAGGTCTTTATTCCCCTCAGTTGTCTTCTCCTCACTAAGGACTGGAAAGCATTCATTTTACTCACAGATGGGCACAAGAAAAGACCACAGCTGCCTGTAGGATTGGAAAGGCTAGGCCAGGTGGCAGCAGCCAAGTCGAGGACATCTAGCATCTAATTGAAACTAGCTAGACTAACCAAGAAAGTTAAATTTTGGCTGCATAATGATTGCTTAAGGGTTCCTTTAAGTTCTGAGGACCCCTTGATTGCTCGGCAGAAAACAGGCCACAGGTGAAGTGTGATTGCAAGTTAAAGTTAGTTTGTGAGGAGCTTTGAAAAACACAATGAAAGAGGCAGTTGCATTTGAAGACATCTGTGATGCTGTATCTTGCTTTTCCATGGCTTATCAGCACTGTTTGCTATAGGTACTTTTATATACTTTTAAGTGTGTTGAGTTACATTATGAAATTTATTGCTGTTTTATTGACTGTGACCCAGAACAGAAGTAATTCCCTCAGTTGGAAGAATCCTTGCCTTAATAATACCATGTCAGGGAAAATTTGTTGTTCAGGGAGCTATATCAAAGCTGAAGAAAGGCTTTGTACAGTATGGAAAAAGCTGTTTGAATCCTGTCAAAATGGTTGTAATCAAGTAGTTTCAATGTAGGTCAAATGTTCAAGTATCCTTAAACAGTATAAAAATTGTCCTATCTTTTTTTGTACTTTGGTACAAATTGCATTTCATCTAAAATTATAACTTTCTGAGTGGTGCAGGCAGTGGAAGCAGATGATGTAAAACTTTTAGAGGCCTTCAAGAGGAAGAAATTGGAATGTAGAAAGAGTTGTGTTAAACACTTCTGTTGAACTGGGTGTGACTTCAAAACCTTTACTTTTTACTTGTGTCCTTAAGTTGACTGCTGTAAGGGCTACTACTGCCCTTTAGCTTCTGTGCCCTTGATTGAACCAGCAGCTGGATTAAGGGTGCCCTGACTGGCAGGTGTGTGGAGGCTGTGGATTAAAACTGGGCAGCAGTAGGTGTCATATTTGCCAGTTACCACTCTCTGCAAGACTCTAGAGCCAGGCCTGTGAATCTGCCTCTGGGTTGCTGCAGTTATGTGTTTAGGAAATTAAGGTACTGAAAACCTGTGCTGATGGATCCTTGTGCAGTAACCTTCATGATTCAGCAGGTACTTAATGACCGTTTCTAGGAAACTGTTGGGGTGTCCTGAGTCTTCCCTTGATGTTGGGAAAAGCACTCCTAATCCTGCTCTGTATACTTTACTCACCTTCTGCTGCCTGTAAGGCCTTGTGCCTGCTCAGGCTGTTACCGTGTCAGGGTACCTGCCAGGCACAGACACCCCTGAGGAAGGTGTGTGGGTAGGGGACACAGGAGCAAACACTGATGGGGTTGGAGGCCATCTGTCTCCTCTGTGCAGAGTGCCTAGGGAGGGAAACTGAGACAAAAATGAGTAAGTGCTAGTCTACTCTGAGCAGACTCTCTGGAATTAAATATTTACAACTACACTGATTTGCCAGGCGCTTAATGGCTCGATATGGAGCCGTTGGACTGTCACCGGGGTCTCCAGACGAAGCTGCCGCTTGGTCCAACACTCCTGCAAGGTATCCCTGGTGCTCCTGGGTGGCTTTGTCAGTTCTCTTTCATTTCCAGAAACTTGGAGCATGCAGGAAAACATCTCCCGAGAGCCTCCATCAGAAGCCCTTGTACGGGTCAGGGCAGTTGTTCCCATACCAGCCCAAGGAGCCAGTAATTATTTAGCCATTGGCAGCTGTTTTGCTGCTTGGGGCAGGCACGAGCAGAAAGGGACATTTGCTGTAGCTGTCACAAACTGGAGATGAGGTTATCAGGGACCAAAGAAGGAGGTTAAGAACAATACATATTTTGTCAAAATTTATGGTTCAAAACAGTGTTGGCTGGAAAAATACAAGTTGGAGTAATCTGTGTTGTTGGGTACTATTGTGGTACTTTATCAGAAGTACTAAATGAAGGTGTACAACTTTAAAAAGGGCTGGTACAGCACTGGGAACAAGGGACTGGGTGAACAGGAGTTACTGGAAACTCTCTAAGGCCCATCAGCAGTGAAATCCAACCTCCCTCAGAGTAGCTATTGGATGTGGTGGTGTCTAGTTTCCCCAAACAAGCTGAGTCCTGGAAATATTGGGAATTTAATCTTGGTGTCTGTTAAACATGATGGCAAGCTACCTAATGGTGAGAAGGCCTTCCCAAGCTCCCCTCTTCTGGAAGCTTGGGCGTGGTGCCCAGCACAGCTTGGGTCAGGCAAGCAGGTTGTCATTATCATGAAAATTCCTTTTCAGCTCTTCAAAAATCAGTATAATTGCTCTAAATGCAAGCTGTTCTGGAAATATTATTTGTCTTCTAAGTGCTAGGGATCATGTGATTTTGCCGGAAGACCTACTTGAGGAGGATTAGGATAAGGCTGTCTACGGCTCAAGATTCCATTTTGCCTGCAGAGGAATTGTGACAAATAGGTGGAAGCCTTATGGTGGGAAGCCTCATGGTTAACAGTTCCCACAGTTGGAATGTATAAATAAATTCCATTCTCATTGGAGAGGGGGAAGGGAGGGACCCATGGTGTGCATGCCCGGGCCCCCTGCATATAGGGCTGGCAGGCCCAGAGGGTGGGGCTTCCCTCTCCTGCACCGACATGGAAACCTCGTTGTGTACCAGCTCTGAGAATAAACCTCTTTATGCATGAAGACCGTGGCTAGCCTCTGTTTAACTTGTGCTTGTCTTGGAATCATACACTAACAAAAGTAGAAAATGGTGTTTATTGGAAATTAGTGTATGTAGTTTTAATATTTTGTGGCATACAGTCTCAGGTAAAACAGCAAATCTGTTAATAAATAAAACTGGGCAAGCCAAAGTCATAAATGCCTCCAACAACTGTGTAGTTGGTATTTGGGGTGGGCATTTGGAAGGAGTCCAGATAATGGTGAAAATATTTGTATTTGTAGGAGGTGATAATTTTTTGGGGTGATGTTAGTTAGAGAGAGCTGTTCATGTGGAGCTCTTGTGTACAATATCCAGGCATGCTTAATGCTTAGAGTTTACCTTGCCTATTATCTCTGAAATCTCTATTAGATGCTGTATTTAAAATAAGGTATGCGTAAGCTAGATAAAGAATAATAGATTAGAAAATAAGCCCTCTGACTTACAGGATGATCTGAAAAGCACAAAATGAAATACCAAACTGCAGTTCTTTCCTTGTGCTCTAGTTTATTTCAGGTCATGTTTTCACATGAAGAAAGTAGCACTTACTTTGTGTCTGTTTTATAGAGAGCCTGCTACAACCAGAGGCACAAAGGTCTAGGTGTTATCAGTGTATTAACTTGCTACTTTTGTAGTAAAAATATGCTCTAAGGGTCTAAAACTTGACTATTTTATTTTGTTTTGTAGAGACCTTACAATATGACAGGTTGAGACCACTCAGCCTTTCCTTCTTATGAGTAGGAGTGGCAGGACTGGGGCTGCTGGAGAGGGGCACAGGAGCACGGGAGAGGTGCAGGACGTGGGAGTGTGGCACCTCTCAGACCTGTTGATGCCAAAGCCTCAGGTCTCACCAGTCACGTGTCAGGGACACCACGCTCCTTCCTTGTGTAGCACCATGCCTCTTCTCCAGGTGATGATTTCTGGTAATGCTGCGGAAAAGAACCACTGTGAAGGTCTCAGAATTGTGCTAGACAGGAGTGTACTTCCTTGGCTTCTTCTGTCTCCAAACTAATGTCCTCTGTTCGCTTTGATTTTCCTGACACAGCTGAACACTGAAGGGTTGTGCTAATGGATCTGCTTTTTTTTTTTTTCCCCTTCCATTACATCAGTTTTTAGTTTCAGATGACCACAATGTTTTCTTGCTAGAAAACAATAGAAATTAGCCTTTTATGGAAATGTTTAGGTTCTGAATAATGAACAGAAATGAAAAAGGGGTGAGCGTTAATTGACGATAGGGTTTATAAAGAAGCTAATTCCTTTTATTTTTTTTGTCTAAAACATAGGTGTACAGTCTTTCTGAAGAAACTTGAGGCCATACTAACATATGAGAGTGTTGTCAATTGCATGTTTTCCAAACTGAAAGAAAGAGAAAGAAAAAATGCCAACGAACTGAAACACATACTGAGTTTTTAATTGTGCTGCTTAAATAATTTGGCATGTTGTTGGCTACACAGGCAGTGAAATGTGTTTGTAGAAATATGTTTTAATTTGTCCATTTTACCTGTATTGGAACTGACTTCATGCAAAGCACTCTATAATGACAAACAGATATTCCAGATTGTGAGTAGAACATAATACATGATACTTAGTTTTGCTCTCTACAGCTGTGGGTCAGTCTGTGGAGGAAGTTTTCCTTTCTGTGTTGCCTTTTATATAGCTGGCATAAAAGTAAAATTAAACTAAAGGAGAGAGAAGTGAAAAATAGGAAGTCAAGGAGGAGAAACCAAATTTGTAAGGGGCTTATTTCTGGATGGGCATGTTCTCTTATCTTATTTCATCCTGGTTTGTGACCTTTTTCACATTCCTTTCTCTTTAGGATGCTTCATGGGGTAGGGCAGGAAGAATATGGCTTTGCTTCCTGCCCTCTGTGCTTGGAGGGCCTCTAAAGGAATTCAGTTCATTGGCCTTCAAAAAACTAAGAAAACATGCATTAACTTCTCTTAGTTTGAACCTGGAAAAACCAAACCAAAACAAGAAACCAAAACACTACAAAATAAAAGATAGGTCTATGAAGGTTCTTCACATGGCTGGATAGGATTGCCCTTCCATGCTCTCTTTCTTTGAAGTATGTAGTTTTTCATAGATGGAAATGTCTGAAAAGTTATAAGGTAAGCATTCACAAAAAAGATAACAAGAATAAGTATGCAAGAATGAAATAATCCTGACACTGTAGGAACAAATGAATATAGAAGGGTCTGGAGAAGATAACATGGTATTAATGGCACAACTTGTTTGAAAGGAAGTTTGTAGTGAGTTGGGGGTTGGTCTCTTCTCCCAGGTGAAAAGTGACAGGAAGAGAGGAAATGACCTCAAGTTGAACCAGGGAAGGTTTAGATTGGATATTAGGAAAAATTTCTTCACGAAAAGGGATATCAAGCATTGAAACAGGCTGTCCAGAGAAGTGGTATTGTCACCATCCCTGGAAGTGTTCAAAAAATGTGTAGATGTGTCACAGCCAAGGTTTAGCAGTGAACATGACAATGCTAAATTAACAGTTGGACTCAATGATCTTGGGGTCTTTTCCAACCTAAATGATTCTTTTATTTGTTCCTATGAAATTCTGAGTATATAGTTTTTATTGTTGCTTCTTCCTTAAACTTAATTTCTGACAGTAGACATGATATTTTTATGAGTAATCAGAAGGAAAACTACTGATGGAGCCAAAGTCACAGACAAGTTTGATTCTTTCATACACTCAACAAACATGAAAGATATTGGCATTTTAAAACTTTTTTATGGAAAGTTTGCGAAAGTACAAATGTACATTTACACTGCTGTCAGCCTAGTCAAGTATCCAAGAGTCTTCAATGAGTTTTTGTGGTCTTCATTGACACCTGTGCATCTGCAGCATTGACTTATTAGCTGTGCCCAGCCTTGCTAGCTGTACCACTGAGAATGGCGTGCTGTGTTTATTACAGAAAACACCTTCCCTAGGCTCCACACTCACATGCCTTTCCTGTTCTGCAGAAGACCTCGTTATCCAAATGATGAATAAAAGTACTTTGTAACGAGAGTCACTACGTAACATGATTATTTACTAACAGACAGAAATTAAGAAATTCCATTATTAAAAATTAATAGCTGTTTCACTTATGACACTTTTTGAGAGAGAAGTCAGTGAATAATTTATTTGCCATAAGCATTCTGCTCATCCTTATCTGATGTTTTTGTGCAATGTTCCTCCTTGAAAGTTTTTTTTAAAAAATCAAAACCAAAACCCACACAAATAAAATCACTCTCCTAGCCAGAATAAGACTGTTGACTCACCTTTCCATACAGACAAAACCTACATTTGTACGAGCTGTTTTACTACTAGAGTATATATAGTTCATGCTAGTGGAGTTTGTACTAGCAAAAGTAGTTGTATGTTTGGAGGCTTTGTTAGCATAAGGACTAAAGTTAAATCCTTGTAAGCATGGATTAAGGCAAATGTTTTTTGAGGGGTCAGTTCTTTCTTGACCATTGTGATATTATTGAACTACCATAAATATATTCTGACTTGAAGTCAGGGTTTGATTTTTGGGGGGGAATTTAAAAGTTCTTTCACTTCAGTGAGGAGTCTAAATTTCTAGTCAAGATATTTGTTACAAATGAGCCTCTCTCTGAAGTGAAATGTATACACTGAAATGCTTATTCTGCCTTTCCTTGACCAAGGGTTACTTCATAAGGCCAAGCAGTGACTGTCCTGTTTTGAAAAACACATTTTCTCATTGGCAAGCGCAAAACAGTGAGTCATGAGTTAGTTTTCAGTTCAACAAAGATTAGGTGCCAGATGTCAATCTATTCACAAGCATGAATCAATTTTATCCAAGATGTTTTTTTCTGAGGTCCTACTGTGGGTGCAAAGAGCTGCATTATCTTTTCTTTATTCAGGTAAAATGAGAGAGACAGGATATTCTATTAATATGAAACTACTGTATTACTGTTGAAGATGCATGCTAAATACTTGCAGTGGATATTTAGAAGAACTCTTTTGTATAAATTACCTGTGTTTTTTCCTTTAAATGTGTTTTGATCAAGAATCTGCCATGTGTGCAAGATATATATTCATCTGTGTCTGCAGAGCACTGCACCCGTGTCAGTAAGGGACTCTGGCAGCTCTCACAGGGGAGACAAGCACAGAGATTGCTCTCTAAGCTTGTGAAGCCTCCTTAATGAGGAGGCCTGTATTGTTCTGTAGTTTCCTACTAAGTATAAACAAGGGCTTGTGTATACATAATTAATCTCATCATGGTTCTTTGTATTTCCATAGTTGAAAACTGAAATACAATTACTCTTCATATCTTGGTGAGTTAACAAGTTGCAAGACTTTATATGTGTACTAGCAGAGATGAGATTTAAACAAAAAAGAAAGATAGCTTTGTGGCTATAAAGTATAATGCCAGTCAGTATTACAGTGATTTCTGGAAGTGCATGAAATCTCATAATATAAAATTTTCAAAGAAACAGCCATCTGATTTCATAAAATTTGGAAATTATGAACAAAATTTACTTTCATATAATTTTAGGGCATAGGAATAAGAAAGGACACAGAGAAGACATCTAATCCATTCTCTGTTCCAACTAGGAGCCTTCATCATTCTGGACAGACGTTTGTCTAACTCCTCAGTGTGTCCAGGCACGGTGCTGCCACTGCTTTGCTGAACTTTCAGACTGCACTTCACTTTTAGAAATTTCTTTTCTGAATTAATCTTGCTTCACTTTAAAATCACTAGTACCAGTTCCGATTTGTGCAGGCATTATTTTACTTTGTTTGCAGTTACCTTTTATTTAATGGAAAACTTCATGTCTCTCCTTAGTCTTTTTGTTTACAGTCTCAACTCCAGCATCTTTCTTTTAGATGCTCTAAACTTTCACCTTTCAGATTACTGCAGCGAAGATAATTAAAGATCTTCCTGTTACACTTGTGGTTGCTGTATTCCCAGGCACGAGTTTTTCGGGCCACGAGCTCTCCACTTTGATGCACCAGGTGTTTGCCCAAAGGACCTGATGCTGCTCCACAACCAGTAGCACGAACATCAGTAACACTGTGGTTGCTGAGATGTTTGTCACCACAGCCTGACACGATCAGAGGAGACTCCTACACAATGGAGATTTAATTTCAGTATGTTTGCATGAGAAACAATCTCTTTTTCTTTTAGTGGACCTTCTTTTTGGGGTGGAGCTTTAAGGGTAGAGATGCTGCTTATGTTGAAACCCACTAGGGACAATTAACATGCAAGACTAGACAAATGTGTTTTGGAATGAGACAAGGGATACCGATTCCAGATGGAATAAAAAGAAGCCTACTAGAAAGAAGAATTTAAGTCATGGCAGTGTTTCTGTTAATTTGGATTTGAGCAAGTGTCTGTTTTTAATTGTCTATAGTAATGCAAACAATCAGAAATTATTTCTCTAAAGCAGGATTTGAGAGTTGTCCAATAAATACTGTGTGAAATACAATCACTCTCCATATTCTTGCAGAGAATAGCAATTCTCAACTAGTTATAGAAGCACATCAGTCTTGGTCACAAGAAATACCAGTCAGAATTTTTCTTAATTGTAACTAAGGTAACCGGAGAAGAGTGCAACTCATTTCAGAACACAGCAGATCTCTTAAGGCAAAATATACTCAATTTGGTATGACAGTGTCTGAGTTTTCAAGCATATCCGTAAAATTCCCCTTATGTTAGTGGAATATACAAACACCAGAGGCAGAAGTGATGAACCTTAAATGTTTGCACCTTTCCAATTAGATATGTATTTTTCCAGCTTTTCTTACAGGTGGCAATAACTGAATGTACCAAATATTAAAGAGGTAAAGAAGAATCATGGGAGCAATAGAATATGGTACTTTCAAACACATCAGTAAATACCAGGAACTGTTTCCAGATACAGTCTGAAAAGAAAAATGGTTGATTGAATTTGGATTTTTCTAAAACATCTGCTGCTTCTGTTTAATGACCAAAATTGAACTTTAGAAATAGAAAATAATCCTATCTCTAAATTACAAAAGGCATATTTTTTTTCTTTTTGTAAGAGAAATGTACAAGTGGGAACATTAGTTTTGACCTGGACTATTTAGTTACTGTGATTGTGTCACTGTTGACATAATATGAAATTTAACAGCCTTGCAGCTCTAAAGTGGCCTGTCTTCTGCTGTACAATGACGATTTTTATTTCCGATATTGTGTTGTTGGGTTTGGGGGGCTTTTTGTTTGGTTTGGTTTTTTTTTTAAGAATGTTCTAAGTTCATAAAGCAGGACTGGCTTATATTGACACCTCCTGCCCGAGTTGCTGGAATCACAGACTGCAATTCAGGACAGCCTTTGGGTTTGTTAGTTACACCAAGACTGCACACAGCTGCTAGTGTTTTCTCCTTGCAGGTGTCACTATTCCATGTCATTACATTTGCCTGTGGCTTGCCAACATAACTTTTGAGTTTGTCAGGTTCTGTAGTAACTACTTTCTGAAACAAGAGCATCTGTTAACATAGTGGAAATGCTATCCTGTAAAAAAGAATTAAAGATAACTTATATCGTTGTCTAAAAGTCTGCACGTGAAAACCCTCTGAATGACTGCCACCAACACACTTGAATTAGCCTTACTTTGCCCTAGTGATGAAGGGGAAGGGATTGTAATGCTCTTTTGAAATATAGACCAGATTTTTTTTGGTGCATTTGATTTTATTTATTTTTCCCCAACTTCTTTACACGCTGCACCAAATAAGTCACACGGTTTATTATCTTAGACTTGTAAGTTGGAAAAGAAGTCAGGCAACTAGTCTGGAATGTTGGGACCTTGCAGACCTTGGCAAGTAGCTTGCAGCAACAGTGTGCGTGCTCTTATATGGAATAATCTTGTATTATTCTTTATCCAGAATAATCATATCTTCTCTGGTTGTCCTCATTGTTCAACTGTGAGAAAAGACAGCCTTTAATCACAGTGCACATTTGAACCTTTGGGGGCAGTTGCTGGGAATTTTGTAGAGGTTATATATTTATTTGCTTTCCTGAGAGCTGTTGTGATCACTCCAGGGCACTGCAAAATGATGTGATGTTCACATACACAGACAGACAGAGTGACTCAGCTTCTCAAAAACTCATTTGAAAATAAACACATAAAATAGAAAAAAACCCAAACTGGCTAAAAGCCCTTTTTGTGACTGCTGAATCTATAGCATTATTGACATTTCCTTGTAGCTGAGGGATTGCAGAAGAACAGCTTCCCACCTTTCCTTAAATTTAATCCTTCCATGACATGTTTGTTAACTAGAATCCCTGTGTTACCAGTCTGGGTCAGATTTGGTGCTACACTGTGTGTACGCTTGCCACAAGTGGAAGGTAGAGAATCCTAGGATGAGGTGAAGAGACTCATTCCCTGTTACTTCAAGTTTCTTCTTGCATTAAGTCATTGGTTTGGCGCCTCATTTGGAATCTTTTCACCAATTTTAAAGGCCATAGCAGTTCTACCTTTGGGTGCCTTAAGGGGCTGCATGCTTCAGCTAAGGTGCTTCCGTAGGAAGTTTATTTGGTGCTGCTGTTCTGCAGCGTGCTCTCTTCGTAAGGAGGCACTGGGTCTGGAGAGAGCTCAATGTGAGCCTCTTCCATGGAAGTCTTCATGGTGGCCTCCTCATATGACGGAGGCAAACACACAGAGAGGAATGTGGCGTCAGGGAGCAGCGTGGAGTAGTGGAAACTCTGTTCACTATTCCAGGGCAGTGCAGAAAGGAAATTGGACACATCATGCTCAGGCAGGGCCTCAGGAAGGTCGATGCTGAAGATCTGCCCCTGTTGAGTGGGGCGCTGGCAACGGCGGTACAGGAAGAGCAGCAGGAATGCCAGGAAGAGCAGCATGGTGGCAGGCAATATGATACACAGAAATGGTTCTACGTCATCTTTGGTTGAACTTGTCTGTTGTCTGCTCTGTAATCAAAGCAAATAGGAAGTGAGTTGGATTCCTGGCGACCTCTTAGTCAGAGAGCAAAAATACATTCTCCAACTTCCCCTTATGACACAGCAGTTGTTTTACCAAATTTCTTTCTGTCTGCACTAGTGTCATTCAAGCAATATGTTTTGCAGACTCATGAATTGCCAAATTCTATTTGCTGACCCATTAAAGCAAATCACAGCTAGAGACAAAAGAAACAGAGAAGTTGTGAAGAGTGTTGGGTTTCTAGGAAACCTTGTCTCCAATGGGGAAAAAACCCAACAACCTGGAAGTAGATGTAATTTTGTATGATATTTTATTACTCTTGGATTATAGAGGGACCAGTTGACTTTGCAGGAGATTGGCCAAGCTTTTAAAACTTGGGAGAACACTGAATAGCAGATGAGTAGGGCTGATGATTCACTATCTAGTGTTGTTTCTTTGTGTTTGGAAAACTGTTTAAAGAACAAATATTATGAACACTGGCTTTTTCAAACAGGGCCCATTGACTACAATACCTGTTCTTTGGGTTATTCTAAACTTACAGGCCAGTCCCAAATTAAACATTGTGTCAGGACAGCCTGGATTGGGGCTCTTTCTTGAGCTTATTCTGCCTGCTATCCAAGAGACATTTTTCCTTGTTTAAAACTATGGAAAAACAACTTCTGGTGTAAGAGTTATGACTGATGTGTAAGCTTTCTTTTCTTCAAAATGCAGCACAAAAGACCTCTGTCCCACAGCTTTTGAATTGTGATGTAATGTTAACTGGAGATATAAGCTATTAGATAACCCAACAAACAAAACCAACAAAGCTGTTTGTGCTCTTCTGTTGTATTATCTTTAGTTTTAAAATTTAGTGTATCTTGTTTCCAGTCTGACTCTATCTAGCTCTATCTTCTAATAATTGGATCTCATTCACAGTCTAGCTTAGAGAGGGAGGAAAACCCTTACAATGCTGTTTATTGTCAACTCCTTCCCTTTGTAAGTTTTGACAAATGTTATCAGATGGCTTTTTCACATTCGTATGGTGAGACTAAACAGGTCAAGGGAGCAGATTTCCTTTATTTTGAATGAAGGTGCCTATTCAAGCTAGGAGAACTGGAGTGATTCTCTTCTCAAAGCATTTGGAAGCAGGGATGCAAACTGGCTGTTTTCAGCAATGGCTTTGTGAAAAGGACAGTAACCCCAGTGCCTCCTTCTTAGTCTACAAAAAAACTTTCTATGCTTATTCTTCCAAGAATAACAGTCATTCTTATAGTGCAAAATCACTGTAACCTACATTCAACTGATTATCTATCAGGCATTTTTAACCTCTTTGCTTTGGTGTCATATTATGTAATTCTTATTATGTGGTCATACCTAAGAAAAATAAAGTAAATAGGCTTTGCTTCCTAACAAATAGTGTTGGGGAAATTTCTGCTTTTTTTTTTTCCTAAGGTTTTGTAGGTCTGAAGCTAAAACCATTAAAGTAATTTTAAAATACATTGAAACCTTTGCATATTATCCATTAAGCTATTTTTCCCCAACTGTCTTCTACCCCAAAAATGCACTAAAGAACTATTTCGTGTTTACTGGTAATTTTTTATTAAAGAGTTTTTCACTGTACAAGCTGTTGCTTTACCTGACCATTCAACAAGTAAGAGGAAAGAGCTGAATTGGAAGAAATTATTCCAGCTGTTCTTCCAATGCAGATATTAAAATATTTTTTTTAAAAGGGAGGATTTTTTCTTAAGTTTGCTTGTGCTTGTTTAGTGTGTCTTATGAGGTACATAAAACACTTGAAGGGAAGACGAGAGAAAGCATTCAGTATTATGTTTGTGCACTACTTATATGGAGACTCACTGATACTGAAATGTCACTGATACTCTTACAATAAATATTTAGAAGAGCTGAGCTTATACTGGACAGCATTATTCATGACCAGTGAAGAGCTTGTTTTTAAAATCCAAGTCTAAGTTTTGGGTTTCATTTGTAGGGAGCAGGTTTTCAGCCAGCTTAAGTGTTATTCTTAGGATTTGAGTTGTACAGTATTCTGCACAGAGAGTGAGATTGCCAGTGTTTCCTACATGAGATTAGTTAAAGGTATATAAAGCCCTGATTATCCTTTAAACTTCCCTCTAAATTTCACTGGAAGGATATTCGTGTGTTACATAATGGCCAAGGGTGGTGTATCCTTCATGTGCTGGCAGAAGCACAGACGAGTGTTAAGGTTGCCTGACACATCCCGTTATAAGGCATGGCCTCATACAAACACTGGATTTCAGAGAGTGCACAGGATGTCAGGGAGACACAGGAGGGACTGGTGGGCTGGATGTGGGTTTGAAGCACAGGCTGAGAGCTGGTGTTTCTGAAGTGAGGAGCTGTAAACTCATCAGGGGAGAGCAGAGTGAAGAAGGGTACAGATCAGAATTGTGCAGCAGTGTGGAAGGAGAGCCTTGGCTTGTGAGGACAAGGAGTGAGGGAAAGCCAAAAGGGAACTGAGAATGAGGGCAATAGGACTGGATAGGACTGAAAAGAGAGGTCCGAGGAAAAAATGTTGGGGGTCTTCTCTTACTGCACCACTCTCATTATTTTGGCATAAGAAGGAAATGGAAAGGGCTGGTGAAAACCTGTGAGGCAGGGGAAGGGAAGGTTAAGAATAATGGAAGGAATTAAAAATTGGTCTTGGGTCTCAGGGAAGTACTTTTCTCCAAAGCTTTAACTGGAACAGTGGTCTTGGGCCTTCCAAAGAAATCCCCATCAAGAGAAAAGTGTAAAATATGTTATTGTTGGATGGGACAGTTTGCATTTAATGGTAAAAAACCGGAAGAAGTGAAACCATTTGTAGTATGAGCTAGCTCAGATGGTCACAGTCTGTGAAGTAGGTACAAAAGGACACCTTAGGGTGTCAGTGGGTTACTGGCCTGAAAACTCCTTCTGTTTAAAGGCCCTCCAACTAACCTATAGCATTGCTTCTAAAGTTGCAAAATCAGGCTCTCAAGGCTGAGTAAATGCCAGTGTTTTGGAATCCTGTGAATCCTTAATTTGATCTGCAACACATAATTTTTAATTACATTATTGTGCACAAAGTGATAGATTGCTTAGGGAAGAAGATGAACACTACAATACTGCAGGGTACTGTGTTGCAGGATGTGTAGAGTATGTAGTGACTGAGTCAGAAGACTGAGGGAGGAGAGAGAACTACCTGCTACAGTGGGGTAGAGAATACTCTCCTGGGGAGCTGTAGTCCTGTGTCTGTTACTGAATGCTCTAGGGAAGGGACAAGACAGATCAATGGAGGTGTTTCTTGGGGGTTATTCATTGGTTATACCTCATTTTGAGTGCCTGAGTAGAGATCCCTGGGTCTGGTCTGCAGAAATTCTGCGTCTGTATTGCTGTCTCTGAAAGTGAAAAAGTGGTGCCCTGAACCTGCAAGGACTTTATTGCACTGAGAGATCTGAGCAAAAATTACATAGATTTTTACATTGCAGTTCATATTCTCCTGTACTTCCTAAAGTGGTCAGGTGGTTAGACTAGATTTTCATTGGAGGCCCCTTCCAACAGAACTACTATTTTATCCTACTCTATTCAAAATAACAACTCAAGTGCTTGGTGGCAATCTATTCAGTAATGTGTGCAAAAGAAGACATAGTAAGTTTGTTGTTTGAAGAAGATGCAGTAAAAGATGCTGAAAAAGGTGAGGAAAGTAGCACACTGAATGGCTAGTAATGAAGTGAATAACATGTCCTGCGTAGTTGTGAAAGAACCCTAAGTGTGTTTTACTATGATCTGCAAAATAGTAGCATGTGAAGCAGATAGGATTAAGAATTTGGCAATGTTATAAAATCATAGAATATGCTGAGTTAAAGGGGACCCATCAGGATCATCAAGTCCAACTCCTGGCCCTGTGCACGACGCCCCAAGAGTCACACCATGTGCCTGACAGCATTGTCCAAATAATTTTTGAACTCTGTCAGGCTTGGTGCTGTGACCATTTCCCTGGGGAGCCTGTTCCTGTGCCTAAACAACCTATGAAAATTTTTTTCCTCATAACTAAGCTAAACCTCCCCTGACTCAGCTTCATGCTTTTTCTCTGTGTTAATAGGTGACAGTAAGGACCAGTGTTTCTCAGTCTGTGTTTCAGAATGTTCATAGATTTTTAAACACAGCTAATGTTAAGCCTTTCCTGTCTGGATGAAATGATTTGTAGGCTACTTAGTGTATTATTTGAGTTGAAATAATTTTTAATAAGTTAATACTGCCCCACAGATGCCCAGAACCTGAACAGGGAGTTATTTATGCATTTTGATGCTGCCTCCTGCCAAACATTACGTGGGCTGATTTTACTCTGAGATGTAGTTCCAAAAGCTGATGGACTTCTTGTATGTTTATCCAAATATATACCTCAAATGTATTAGGAGACAATTGATCAATATTAGTTCCTCTTTTTCTATTGTGGTTTTGTGCCATTTTTGCAATGGCGGCCTAAAGGGCTACTGCAGAATGTTGCAAAGATCTTGACATAAAGAATTGGAAAATCTAACAGGCATTAAAAAAAAATACACTAAAAATTGAAATAGTTTTAATGCACTGAATCAAAGGTCACTTAATTAAAAAAAAATTATTCTGAAATTCTAAACTAAAAATAAAGTTCTACACCAAACCTTCTAAACCTGAAGCTCTCAAACTAGAAAACTAACCGCTGTGTACAGGTACCAGGAATAGCTGCCAGAACTGTAAAATAATAGGATCTAGAAATCAAACTGAATCTTCATTAATTGAAAGGAAAATAAAACAACTGCAGAACATGTATGAAGTAAAATCCTCTCCTGTTTTACATCTGAAAGTTTCCACACCAGGCATATGAAGCGACTGATGGGATTATTGCTTGACTGTTTGGTTTGATGCTGCTTCTCTGGAGATCAGTGTGCTCTGCCTGTGTCATCACAAGCAGCTATTGTCAGGTTTGTAAGTGACAAAAGTAAGGATCTGACTTGCAGCATGAAATAAGTTACAGACACAAAAATACGAGAAAATATCCTCTATAAAGCAGAGAAATGCAGAAAAGAACATGTGGGATTAAAAGGGTTCATATTTCTAAAAAGTCCTCTGTGTTCCCAGAACTGATTCTCAGTAGTATAGCTTGGACATTGTATGCTCATGTTTATTCTTTTCCTTTCATTTACATATGTAGGGACTGAAGCAGAGGATCAGTTTTCCCAAACACTGAGCACAGACTAGAATTAGTAAAGCCTTTCATTAGTAATCTGTCTGCCTACATTTTTTTAACATGCTGAGCACGTACAGTTGCCAGTTTGCAGATTATGTGACCCGTATCAGTTAAGATGAGCTTTTACTCGTGCCTGTTGGTAAAGGAATGAAATGCAGAGTGTAGCTGAGTTGTGTGGTGTATCCATGATGAGTAATGGAATGGGCTTGAAACTAAACTACAAGTCCAGAAAAAAGAAGGGTGCTACCTGCCTTGGGAAAGAAAGACCTAATAAGGCAAAACATGAGTTTGAGGAAAGCTTTTGTATAAGGGCAGAAAAATGAAAGTTTATTTTGCTTACCGAAATTCCCACTGAAGTGATTGAGTGGTACTAAATTTATTATGTTGTTAATGATTTGCCAGAATACTTAGAATACTATTAACATTATTTTTGTTAATATAGCCCATATTTATACTAATATCTTTTGAAGTTGAACCAGGAAACCGATACTTCTGAAATGTTTTAAGTGGATATGGAACAAAGTCTGCTTTGAAGTAATTAGGGTGTGGTCCATCCATAGGTGCTTTTCCATGCTTCTTATAGCTGATTCACTATTGCTTGTAAAAAGCAAAAACGTGTAACTCTGGCAAATAGAAAAACATTTTTATGTGGTTTTGTATACATTATTAATGACACATAATTTAAAAGTGAGCCTGGATTTACACAGAATTTTCAAATACTTGTTGGAATGTGACTCTGGTGATGCTGTTTCTTTCCCACTGTCAGATAAAACCAGTCTCAAGGTGTGAAGACATTGCCATAGCTATTCTAACTCTGGCAATGTCACTAGTGAGGCAGACTTGGTTAAAATTGTGGAGGCATTTAAAAACTACTTTTTTTCCTGCTTTGACACCCACACACACTCCTACCCCCTTTTATCTTGCAACAGTACACTTTATTATATCAGCTGAGCAGCATGGCCAGTTTATTTGCTAATGCAACTTGACTCAGGCATTTACTGAGGAAATATGTGCACCTTAAACTATTGTTTTTGATCGGAGAAACCCGTTTGCTGTATCCCAGACAAAGCCAGAAAGCAGGCTGTGTTTTCATCTCTGGGGGCTACTTCCCTGCCCCCACTCGCCTGCATGTGATCCTCTCTCGCAGAAGTAATCAGCGCACAGCTTAGGGAACAAGAGTTCATTGCTGCCTGCTACCGACTTGTAACATCTGCAGAAAGGCTTCACGGGACCAGATCCAGAGCGTAAACATACATTTAAGAGAAAGGAAATCAAGGTTGCATTATGCTTTAAAGAAGTCATTCAACTTCCTTACCTGCCACCCCAGCAAAATGTTTCCATCTAATGTTTTTCTTTTCCACAAATGTATTTAAAACAACAGCAATAATAAGTGCTCTGACTCTATGTAATTGAGCAGTACTGCTTTGATACATCCCAATTCCAGGTATTTATACTGTACACTGAGTCTTTACACAGACATACACACACATGCAAAGTCAAAGGACACGCCACAGAGATCAGCAAGGGGGTACAGACCTGAAGCTCTGTTTCCAGAAGTGGCCCACCTGGTTCACTGTTTAGCCAGTCATAGTTTCCCCTGTCAGCATGTCCAAATTTTTTCAAGCTGCTGCCCAAGAGCCACCTCATGCTTTCATTAACCTGGTCTTCTGTCTTCGTGCCTCCACCTTGCTTTGCTGCTTGCAACTGCGTCTCCGCCTCCCAGCCTTGACCCAGCCGGGCTGCTCTCAGCTAATGATCCCTCTTAAATGATATCCCCTTTACAGCGGAAAAGAAAAAAAAAAGAAGTTAGACACCCCCTCGTCGTCAGGAAGCCAAGCAAATAGATCTCAGAGCCTCTCTCCACTTCCACTCAATCTCTCTGGATTTGCTTCGGTGGCCTACATTACCAGCAAAGCTGGCATCAGGTATCTGGGAGCTGGGGCTGATAGCGCTCTGATTGGAGCACTCCCTGCATTAGGATTATTAAAAGGGGAATTTGCATGTGAATCTGAGCCCACATGGTCATGACTCCGTGTGGATAAATAACGCTCTATATTTAGTTATCTAATAAACACTATTTCCAAAAAAATAAATAAATAAAACCTGTATTTCTACGTTGAGAGTGAAAGGGTAACTGAGGTTCCCCCCTCACTTACACAGCACAAGGAGGACCCACAATCCAGGCAGGTTTTTATTCCCTGTTGCTGAAACATACAGAAAAGAGTAAAAGTGGTTTCTGAGTAGAGAGGCAAGGACACAGGGCTAAATGCTGTACTGAATTATTTAGCAGTGTTAGGATGTAGATGTTAATGATAAATCCAGAGAGAGAGCTCTGCCAGGAAAGCTTTGGTCACTGTGAGATTGTATGATTGCTTTTGGTAATAACAAGTTGTCAGTTCAGTTTAATCAGGTTTACAGCTTTTTAGAATACTCGTTAAATGGCAGTTGATTACAGTGAGAAGACTTTGAGCTGTTTATCCAGAAAAAAGCAACATGAACTTACTTCACTGATGTATGGTAGCTTCTGAAGGGAGGACTCTTGAACCTAAGTTGCAAGTTGATTCAAGGCTTAACTCTTATTGAAAAGTTGAAGGTGTCCTTTTCTGTCTTGCTGTGAGCAGAGGGAGAGGCTGTTGGTCCCTTTCAACTGCGGTGCATTTTGCATGATTTCTGAAAGCTTATCTGTCTGAGCAAAAATTGTGTTTAGGACAGATGATGCACATTTGGGGTTGGAATCTTAACCTTTTATTTCTTGCTTGGACTTTTTTTCATCAACTCCTCTTTTAGCTCATGGCTGCCAGAAAATTACAGGCCTAGTTGCAAGCAGCAGGATCTCCTGCAGCTCCAACAAAGCCAGTCGGCAGGACCAGAGCTCGCCGTTTCTAATGAGAGGACTCTGGAAGAACCAATTCCAAAGCTGGCTGTAATCCCTGTGTCTGCAGGAGGGATTTACCCTGCAGGTGAACGATGCCTGTGGGAAAGAGAGGTATTTGGTAAATCTATCCCGTTTTGTTCCCAAAGTTGCCAGGTGAGCAGTGGACAGGGAACAGCAATATTGCAAGAAGGGCTGGTCTTGCTGCTGAAGCAGCCGCATCGTTTGTTGGAAACCGAACCCCACTCTTGCTTCTGAAGAGGAGGAGGTCCTGCGTGAAGCTAGAAAGCTCGCCTCAGCAAAGCCTCTGCATGCCTGTGAGAAGACTCCTCCTTTCTGCGAAGCCTCACTTGTCATCTTGGAAAGCACTTTCAGAGGTGGTGTTTCCAACTGCAACCAAGTCCAGGGGAGTTACACTGTGAATTACAGTGTCCACTGAGAAGCCAGGTCCTAAACGTGGTTTAACGGGTCACACCAAGGTAATTAAATATTTCTGACTTAATGTCTCAACACCTTGTATGGAAGCAGGAATGATAACCATCTTTCCCAAACCAGTGTTAAGAAAATAAATTCCTTAAGGAGTCTTGTGACTGTGTACCTTAAATCTATGATCTCACATGCAAGCAGGAAACCTTCATATGCTATCTTAATTAGGGTCTTAGTGCAACCCCTAAGATTATTAATGCTATTTTTAAAAGCTTGCTATAAATTTGCTTTGGGACTGTGCATGAATAATGAGGAGAAGTAAAAAAATGTCTCCTTACATGTCTCTCATGCCTGTTTGGCGCCCTTGGATTCTACTTAGATGAATTTTAGCCAAAATAAATAAGGTGTGCACTTTTAAGAATCACTGACCTGATTTGTCAAGTGCTGCTTTGAATTCTTGACCTCTGGAAAATGAATAAGAATGATTTAATTTTCTAGAGTTAAGGCCGAATGGGAATTTGAGGAAACGCAGTGCCTTTTGTCATGCAAGTAATTAGAATATAAAATAATGATTGTCCCTCTGGCTTTTTATATCATCAGTGGACCCAGTTGTAAGATTAGTGAGTGTGATGGGGATGCCGTCTTTCTGCTGCCGGGGGTCGGGTGCCCATTGGCTGCACTGCCTTTGTAGAGCAGATCTCTTGTGCAGAACTGAAACAGAACCACTCGAGACTGGGTTTGTGATGGCAAATCTGTTGCAGATTTCTGCCAACCCTGTGGGGCACACATGACACTTATTTTCCTTCTCACAGGGAGTTCATAAATACCATCGTAGCTTGGGCATACTGTGATGTGAAACTTGTGGGGAGGAGGCTCATCCTTAATTCCAGGCCCTATGGCCAGATGTCAGGTTTGCCACTTTGAAGCATGGATCAGGTTGACCTTCAGAAATCATCAGATCTTGACATGGCCAAAATGTTCTACCCTTTTCATCCACTGGCTTTTTTTTTAATAGTTTAATCTAGCAGTTGGCCTGTCAAACAATTTGGAGAAAATAGCTAACATGGAATGGTACCACTGAATTTAATTAAAGTTTGGTAAAGCTTTGTGAAACAATGCCAACGTGATGTTTTTAACTAAGGTAGTATTGCTATTATCAGTTCCAGTGACCTAGCAGGGAAGCAGGAAGAGATATTCTGAAGAAGCCACTGCAAAAAATAGGTGCCTTCACTGTCCTCAGTGCAAAGCTCAAACTGTCTGTCATAAATAATTCATCTCTCTGATTTGCTGAGTTGTTCGAGGCTAGCAGTGTAATTCTAGGCTATATTACCACTGATATTGGTAGGGAACAGAATATCCAAAGTACCCTAGACACCTTTCAAGTTTCTTACTACTTTCTTCCCAGTTTCTTTTGCTGCTGTCCACAGATCCTGCTGAAACTTTCCTGCTTGAATGACTGTGGTGCTGTGAGGGAGGGTATGAGGGTTAATTTGAATAATGAAAAACTAGAATTTTAGTGTGTGAGGTGTTACCACTGTTAGCAGTCCTGTGTTGCCAGGTGTAGATTCACGGGGTGAAATGGAGGGAGATGATGACTTTTGCCTATAACCAGCTGGTAGGTGCTCCTGTGTCCTTCTGATGGGAGTGGTGTTGGCTTCTGCCTGTTCCCTTTCACCTGGGTAATTAAAAAATTCTAGTTTGTACTTTTTTGATAAATTTTTCATGATGCTGAGATTTTGGCTTTACTTTTTGTTTTGTTTCGTTAATTATCAATACACTTGTTTTTCCAAAACAAAGCACCTTCTGAAGAGCAATCTCCTCTCCTCACCAAACCAAACCGACTCACTGACACTTCAAAGGATAGATAGAAGCTGGCATAGCCTTGCCATAGCTCTGGAGAGCAGTGTTTGCAGACGGGGGGGATGCACTCACAGCCTGCAGAAGCGGCGGCAGGGAGACCCCACTACAGAGCGTGTGCAGGCAGATGCTGTACCCCGGTGCAGGGAGCAGGAGGAGGCACTGCTGAGTGACCAGTCCCAGATCCCATGCTGCAGATCGGTAGCTGAAAGAAAAACCATTAGAGAGAGCGCCAGGGGCAGACCTCAGGCTGCTGCCAGAGCAGAATGTCCCTCAAAGTCCTGTGAGTGTAATAAGCTTGAAAAGCTCTGTGGTCATGGCAGAGGACTGCTGACTGAGCAGTATCCATCTGATGATACTATCTAGAGCTGTGGTGTTTTAGTAATGTACTTTTTTGGTAACTTCTGTCAATGCAGCTTTGATCCCCTTTATTTACAGTTGGTCATCCTTACCCTGAATTCTTGTTTTCTTTTATTTACGAGAAAAATCTGCCACTCAGTTTAAGAGCACGTATCTGCTAGCACACACTGTATGGTATTTATTTCCTATTTAGCCAAACTCTAGTAAGTCTTTGTTTATTGGGGGGAAGGGGGTTGGTGCTGTGGTTGGGATTTTGGTGATTTGGGGTTTTTTCATGCATTTCTGCAGAGCCAGCTGACCACATTATGCTTTTGGTTGCATTTGCTTTTGGAAGTGTTGCCATAAGATTAGTGAGAGATTAAGTATTTTGCTACTTTATAAGGATGATATTCTAAAAAGAAACAAAATGGATTAGAAATGCTTCAGGCAAAGGGAGAGAGGAAATGGTAAAGCACTTACTAGCAATAAATGTACAATGCTGCTGGCATATCGAAAGAGGGAAAAAGCTCCATGGCAGCAGGTAGCCAGAAGATGGGGAGAGACAGAGGGAGGAAGGCAGCTGTGAACAGGTGTCTGTGTATGACTGTGAAGAAGAAAAGGCAAATGTTGCTAGGAGGAGGAGACCTCATCCCATGTTGTGTGAAAGCTTTCTTCTTGCAGTATATCAAAATAAATAAAGTCCCTGTAGGTAAAATATAGTAATTCCTCAAATATAACTGAGAAAACCTGCACTGAGATTTCCTATAGAAAATATTGGTTTGGTAGCAATATGAAATGTCTCCCCTTTTCAATTTTTTTAAAAAATAAAGCTCATCCCATTTTAGTACCAGGAAGGCAACATAATTTAGATTAAGCCATTAAAAATAAGGCTGAACTATTTCTCTCTTGAGAATAACAATCATAAAAAAAGAAATGTTCTATATCTGTGATATCTTTACTCAACAGATTGTCAACAGAGCTGTAAAATTTGCCTGCATTTAAATACCAACTACAGGGGCAACATTATAATTTATAATATTTGTAGTATGTGTAATGATGGCTGTATCTGTCCTTTTATAAGGCTTCAGGAAGCAGAGCAGATGTGTGTGTTACCCTGATTTTAAAGAATGGCATGTAGGTTTTTTGTATCCTTTGTCCACGCTTAATTTTTTTTTTTGCTAGTTTCTTCCAATAATGTTTGCCAATTGTCCTGGTTCTGCCCAGGACAGGGTTACATTTTTGCGGTATCTGGGAGGGGGCATAACCAGGACCTGGAAGTTATTCTTTAACACCTCATGTCATTGCCAGGAGCGGGTCTCTTCCAGTTCAGACAACGTGGCAGATGGAGCAGTGGGGTAATGCTGGTCCCAACTGGAGGGAGCTCTTTGGGTGGCGTGGCTGTGGCGCGGTCCAGCTCCGCACTCTCTCTTTTGTACACTTTTGTTATTAATATTGTTGCTGTCACTGTTCATTTTCTTATTTAATTGCTGTTTCTAGTGAATTGCTCTTATCTCAACGTGTGATCTTTGCCGTTTGTGCTTCCACTTCTCCTCTCCAATCCTCTGCAGAGAGGAGGAGGAGGGAAAAGGAGGGGAGTGAGCAAGTGGGGAGTGGTTTGGAGTTTCAGTGGGAACACTAAATTGGTGTCCTAAACCATGACACCAATATAGGGAAATAAACTTTTAAGGAGAAATGAGTATGAGTGCTTAACCTTCAGGTGAGCTTTTAAAAGTAAGCATTTAAGATTTATCTTACTGTTCATGGCATTCAATGTTGCTTACCCTGGTTGTTGACCTTGTGTAGTGCTGGGCAGGCCTTAAATAGGGAACTCTCAAGCTATCTGCAGTCCTGTGTTCAATTTTTTTGTTCAAAGCAATGCAATTTTCTACTAGAATATTGTGAATCCCTGAATCAAATTTCTTGAGGCTGTATCCAAATACACCAGTCTCTGTGTCAGTACTTGTTGCTAACACCGTAGATTTTACACAAAAGCATGGTCGTATCTTTATAGCCTGATTTAGTTAGTATCATGTGCTGACAAAAATCTATCGACTCTAGATTCCAAAGGAATTATTCTTTCTGACATTGTTGCTTAGAACCAGTGTCAGGGCAGCACTGTTGGAGAAGCAACAGCTCTTCTAGCTTCTAAAACTAGCCCAGTTCTTCATCAGAGTGGAAAAAGTGCAAATTAACTTATTAGTCCTTTGTCATACCTTTAAAGCCAGGTGCAGCTCCACAGCAGAACTGTGGGTATTAATATACTCTCTTACATTTGGTAAGGTTATTGTCTCTGATTACAGACTTAGAGAAGCCGTGATGTCTCCCGTCATTAACAATGCATCTGTAACTCTTCATTTGCCATTGTTAAAATGCTGAAAACCTGAGGAAATACAGCTTTTGAAATCCATTCCTGCCTTGAAAGAGTCTTAACAATAACAGTAAGAATGAGTGAGTTGAAAACTCTCTGTATAAACTAAACCAGCTGATGCAGTGTGGAAGCTCGGAGAGGGCTGCAGTAGTTGTCCAGATACATGTGAGGACAAGCAGTGTGACAAACTGGACCAAAGACACAGTAGTGGAGGGACCTTCAGGTCCTGTAAAAGCAGGGTTAAAAGGTTAGGGAGGCACTGCCAGTTCCTCAAGTGGTCTCTTGGAGAGCCAAGGGAGAAATTATAAGAATAAAGCTGCAGTATGCTGGAAGATGAGCTAAAGTAGCAGAGGTTTCCCAGGTCTCACAAACTGGCCTGTAGCAGAGACCAAGGCGGGTTGTTTGCTTCTCCTTAACCCCAGTCCCTGGTTAGGTGGCTTCTCTGAAGCTGCAGGTTATATCCAAATGAGAATGGGGGCTGTAAATCAGGATACATTTGTTGTGTTGTACTCAGTTGTCAAGGAAAGGCCGAGGGAAACCCTTGGCCTTTGGCCATTCAGGACAAGGCAGAAATTTATTCCTGTCTGTGGGCTTCCGAATCCATATGAAATTGTGTTATTTAGCAGAGCATCAGTGGAGAGGCTTTAAGTAATTTTGTACTGTCTTGCTTGAAATAACACACGTTTTGTGTACTGTTCCAATTCAGACCTCGCGTCCCAAAGCTGAATCTCCTGATCTGAATCTAAAGATTTCTACTTCAAATTTATGGAGAAGATGCACAGTCTCCTGCACCCTGAAGAATAAAGTTTGCTATAGAAATGAAGGAAAATTTAGGAAAATCTTGTATATAAAATAGGCCCCAAGTCTGCAGGCATGGCAAGATCTTTATTTTCTCAAGTGCACTTGTTACTGGTTGAACTTGTCAGCAAAATTTCAGTCAAGCCTAGATTTGAGGATGTGAGCCTTGTTACACAAAGGCAGGTCAGTCAGCCTTAAATGCATGCTAATAAATGTTAATATATGCTAATAAAGAATAAAGCAGAGCTGATGGCACACATGGACTGCTGGGGTACCTGAAAGGGCAGAGAAAAGGGAAAACTTCTTCCCACTAGTCAGGTGGGAAGTGAGGGTCTCCCTCCTTCTGGGGTCCTGTTGGTGCAGCAGGTGCCCTAAGGATAAGAACACTTGGGACAGTGGGGTAAAAGCACTGCCACAGTTTCCTTGGGCTGGGGAGATAAGAGTTTACAGAGATGCAAGTGGAAACTGTGCTATGGGATTGGAAATGAAAGGGTCTTGCTATTAGAAAAGGCAAGGCACCATGCAACACCCTCCACAGGAAACCATGGATACAAAGGCAAAGGCTTTAACAAGAGGCTTAGCTGGCAGCAGGGAGTGGCATTGCAAACCCATCATGAAAGAAACGTGTTGTCTGAGGGATGTGTGGATGCTTAGAGGGGAATAATTGCACGTTAGAAATACCTGGACAGTTGAGCTGCTGAGAACCACTACTCAGTGTGGGCAGCTTTATAACAGGCCAGGTTTTCAGTTAGGAAATGTAAGCTGCAGCTCAAGAATAATGTGTTGATGTTAAGGTGTATAGAGCTATGTGATAGTGTCTTCTGTGGGAAGCTGATGTTGAGGTGAGGGATTGTACAGGAAGGGCCAAAACAGTAGCAAAATGTAAAGAAAATTCTGCTCTGGGGCTTGGGGTGGTTGAATGGATGATCTGAACAGTTTTTCCATGTGTGCAGTCTGTCATGTCCTAAATTTAGGAGATTTTATTGTCATATGAGAGAGTATTGAGAAAGTATCCACTGCAATGACCTGCTTCTGGATAGGGAGAGGGAAGAGGGTGCCCTGCAGTGTATTCCAGTTCAGCCTGCATGGGCAGCACTGATGCTGCTGTGCAAAATGTTCCTGTGTAAAACTTCAGGGTTGTACAGTGGGGAAAGCCTAGGGTCAGGCTGATTAAGTGTGGATTTTCTTTTTAAAGAGAAAGTAGACTTTGGGTCAGTGGTAGACAAGGGGAATCAGCTGTGAACAGAACATCTGAGGCAGTTATTTGATTCTGCTACGAGGTGGGGATTCTGTCACCCCTTTCCCAGGCGCATCCTCACACTTTCAATGCCAAGTGACTTGCTGTGTTACAGCAGGAGGAACCAGGTGGCTGCTGTGGGGCAATGGGGCCTGTGTGGGTGAGCAGTTATAATGTGCTCAGGTTGTAGGGGCAGCACTAGGCCTGACTGGTTAGAGGCATTTACATTATGATGTTGCTCTCCAGGATTTAGGGTTGTTTAAAACTTTGTCTCCAAACATTACTTTCTGTCATATGCAGCGTGTAGCCTTCTTGAGAGGGATGCTTGTCCAACCAGACTGGCTTGGTTTCATGGCTCACGCTCCAAAAGAGACACTCAAAGTGATGTAGTTTGGCACTTGTGCCCTGCCCCAGGCTCTTCTTTCTCATCCTGTTTTTCTTCATCAGTCACTGCAGATCTGCAATGTTGTCTAGAACAACACAGGCTACCCTATACACCCCCTGCTCCCAAGACCCTCAACAGTAGTCATCTTTCTTGTCCTACTCTCAGCACAGCTCTGCCTAAAAAAATTGAAAACTTGCGAGAAAAAAATAGCAAACTAGATTGAAATCCTTCCTTTTTTGTTTTGTTTTGTTTCACGGTTGGCTTTGCACACTAATAATCTTTATTCTCTTGGGGCTCACAAGAGTCTGGATTGAGATATTCAATTATTTAGTGTCCTTTTAAAAGAAAAGGTAATGTATGCAAGAGAGATGTAAGATCTGCTCTAGAGACCATCCCTGCAGCTGGGATTTTAAGAGAACATTTTTATCAGGGCCCTTGTGCTTGTGATGCCACCATTGCAATTCTACCCAGAAACTGATTCCCATGTTTTCTCAAGGGAAGATAAATTGGTTTTGCAAGTAAGCATTGTGAACCAACCAAGAGCCTTGTCACCTTCCTCTCCTTACATGTTACTGCAATACCTTTTCAAAGCCATTTTTCACTTTCTCATTATGTTTGACCTTATTGTTTCCCAAGCCTGAAGATTTGTCTTTTCTGACCTCCTAGACAAAATTACTTGTAGGGATAGATTTCAGTATAGCATCTTATCCAGTTTTATTTTGATCTCTTCTTCTCCCCATAACCTCTGGCACAAAGAACCTGATTTGAAGTACAAAGCAGTCTGCTGGGAATATAATGTAACATTAAAAAACATAGTAAATAATTGATAAACACTATGCAGGAAAGTATTCTAAATTCTTCTAATCTTACGTAATTTTGTTTTACTGTGTTAGGGAATGAAGATGATGAGAGATCAGAAGTGGTTACACTAACCATAGCAAACAAAAATGTTTCAGGTTGGGCATATTTCTTCAGAGCTGGCCTCAGAGCAGGTAAACCAGTATTGTCTCTCCTTTATGGATACAGATTTCCCAGCAATTACAGTGTAGAAAAAGGTACAAATCTCTTGTAAAAACAGAATAAAAAATCAACCAAATTTACTACTATGGATTTCTATTAGAAGTCAGAAAATTGCACATGCAGCCTAATATATTTGGGGGTTTTTTTTCCTCCTTCAGTATAAGAGTAGGACCTAGCTGACCTGTGTTTGCATCTAAATTGTTCTGATTTATTTTGGATTCTGTTGGGTTTTGAAATCTGGATACTGACTGCAATGTTCTAAGATACTATGTCATGCATTTGGATAGAGTTCAATTTGTGTTTGTTTACAGTGATATTAGATGTTAAGAGGTTTATCCTGATGCTAGCTTCTTTGCCAAAAGCTTCAAAATCAGAGTTCACCCTGCATTTCACATAGCTCTGTGGACAGAATCCAGGCTTTGTTCTACTTATTTCAACTTCTGCCACAGGTTTGCTCAGTGAACCCAAATGTTTCTTCATCTGAAAAACATGATCAAGAAGTAGGTGTCCTGGAGAGAGCGTGCTTCCAGCAGGATTAGTGAAAAATATTGTCCTGTTATTACCCTGGTGGTACTTTCTGAGTGCTGCAGAGTATGGATGTGACAGTGGTCTCCTGTGCAAACCTACTGTACATTAACTGGTACATCCAAAGTGTGTTTTCCTCCTCTTTTTTCTTGTACCTAAAGTACCTGTTGGTATCTCTGCTTTGCCTTTCTTTATCCTTCCTATAAATTGTCTCTGCTGTGGTTTTTTTATTTTCCCCTCTCTCTCGCCAGATTATCTCACAGATCTACAACCCTGGGATAAGCAAGAGGCCAGAACATGTGTTTAGACACTTTGGACCATTCTGAGGTCAAGTACCAATTTTTTGCTTGCTCACTTGTTCATCCCACCTGTAAAATGTTAGGGGTGACACTGGGCACTCCCTTTGGCACCCTGTCAAAACCAACAATTAGGAAAGATGTGCAACAATTAGGAAAGATGTGCAGCACCAGGGGAACGTTTAACTTTTAGTTTAACACAGATTAACACAGTGTAGCCAGTGAAAAAGCTACATTGCGAAAAAAAATAAGTTCAGTGAATCTACTGAAGGGGAGACAATGCTTGAGATTCCATGGAGTGCCTATTTAGTTGCTTTTTAAAATGTTTATTGTTTTTTAAATGTTTGTTGACAGCTGTTTTCTTTGGTTCAAGTGTTCTTAACACTTTGCTCCTCAACAGAAGCCAAGTGTCTTCTAGAGAAGCACAAAGCAAGTTCACCCTTTCTATGACACGTGGACCTCCTGCACCAGTGGCAGCAGAAGCCATGCTAGCCTGACTGCAACACTAAGTGGGAAGGCAACTGGGGATTCGTACATGCAAGGAGTGAGTGGAATAGTAGAGCAGTACTTTCTGTATTTACCCCATTGCTGTTTCACATTACTGAATGCTGTTTAGGAGGAAATGAAAGTCTTTCTAATGGGATCTAAATGAGATGTGTAGAGCAGCAGAAGGTACTTTCCTGGAATGAAATGAGATCTGACGGTTGGGATTTAACACATTGTCTTTTGCCAGAAGTGTGTAAGATTATTAGAGCATCACAACCTCATTTGGTTGCTTTGTAATCTGCTCTTAACCTTCATGCTGATGAGGCTGTTACGTAACAGACAGTGAAGGCCAGACCTTATGTTGCTTCAGTGTACGGGAGCCCATGCCCAGAGACACCAGGGAGTCCAGGTGGAAATGCTGGATGCATTTTCTCTCTTGATATTACGTGGAAAGCTTGCCTTTGGGCTGTGGATAGCATCCCTGAGCACACAGAGATGCACCCTAAGGTTATTGTATGATGCTGTCTTCTCACTGAAACACTCCTGCTTCCAGGAAGCCCCATGGCAATTCTCTTGACAGGTGTACTGGCCAACCCTTTCATCTTCAGTACTTAAATTTTGGTTCCATACAGAAGCAGGGGTGGCTTCTGTAAAGAAGGTGTTTCTATTTTCATTAAATGAAAGGTTTTTCTTCAGCAGGAGTGATCATTGATGCAACTTTAATCAAAAGAGGGATATAGGTGATAGGGAGAGCCCTTGCTGAGCTTTTTAGCAGAATGAAACATTGCATGCATCCATGCATCCATTTATTGGGAACGCCTGATGAGTGCTGTGTAAAACTGTGTAGGGAATGCCTAGCTTAAAAACCCAACAAGTTTGGCTGTGAATGAGAGCTCTAAGCAACTCATCTCTAACGAAATCACAACCAAAAGTACTTTCTTCATTTACATGGAGGGAGAGATGTTTCACCTGTCTAGATGCTACAAAATTCTGTTTGGCATCTGCTTGTACCTTAAACTGTCTCAGTAGCTGTATCCTTCGACCCTGCAAACCCAGACTCCAGCTAGGAGTGCTGTAGGACTCATTTGTTACAGTGTTGAGATCTCAGTCCCCATCAAAAAAACCTAACAGTTCAGAGTGACTAAATTCCCCAGGTCATCCATGAAAACTGTAGTTCGTGGCTGGTATGTACCAAGTATTTCAGGCCCTTTCTCAGTTCTGTTCCTTTGCTTCATCAGGAATAAACTTTCATTAGACAAAACCAAAGCATAATTTATTTTGCATTTGCATCTTTATTCTACAACACAAGCAACATAAATAGTTTATACTTTTTGTTTTAAAATATTTCCATTTCAGAATTCAGTCAGAATAAAATATACACAAAATACAATTTGCAAGCCAGCTGACAGTGACTGTCCAACCACTGGACACCCAAGGACCATACAAAGCTAGTGGCACAACAGGACACAGTGGACATGGGGAGGTGTTCTTCTAAAGAAGAGCAGAAAGGTACAGGGAGGAAACATGGATGAGACCAAGAAATTGCAGATAGGTATGAACTCAGCAGAAGGTAAACCCAATGTAAGCACTTGTTTGACAAGGTGATTTATAGTCTCTCTTAAAAAGGATTATTGGCTCCTCCTGAATATACAGCTATAGAGATTAAGTCCTGGAATCATGTTTTGTGGTAAAATGCTTCCTCTGGCAGCCATCATCATGGAAATAATATTTGATTTTTAAAATTTTTTCTTTTTTAATTTTCAAACAGGAAAGGCTTAGATCTTTGGTGAAATGGAGTGTCCACTCCCTTTGGCTTGCTTTCAGTTCTGGTTGAAGGGGCCATAGAAGTATGTTTGCAGTCCCACAAATAATGACGAAAAGAGGAGAGGGAAAAGAGGCAGTGAACAGAAAGTGGGGGGAACTGAAGAAGGTGCTTGCTGCTGTCATTGCACACTTTCAATTTCTTGCTCCTGTCTGCTCTAGCAAACAGTGTGCACTGCTGGGCTCTGTCACCACCATGCTCTGCCCGTCCTGGCTGTTCTCCCTTTGGTATCTGATCTTGCCTTCCTCTGCAGACTGGGGACCACCGGAGTCACAGCCGGATTGTGGAGGAGATATTTGTTCCTTGCTTGAACCTGTGTACCTGTGCCTCTCTCCTACCTCAGCTCTCTTGCTTCAGCCTGCTGCTTGTGGAAGCACGGCACTTCACTGCAGCCCAGATGGACCAAATGCATGGATAGAAAACAGGGGCCTGGTGTTCCATGGGAGTTAGGGGAAATTTATGGAAGTACATAACTTACCTTTTGAAAAGTGTGATGTTGGGGTAAAAGGATTAGAATAGATCCTGTTGCCATGTTTCTTAACCAAAAATGCTTTCCATAAACTCAGCTCCCTGATTCAATGTGGCAGTGGAGACTATGCAAACAAACTTCAACTTGTGATTTTGCCAAAAATTGGAATTTGAGGGATCTGGTTCCACAGGCGAGCTCATTATTGCATTAATCCAGGATCATACAGTGTAGCTCCACTAATATCCGCAGAATTAGGGCATTTCTTCTTCCCTCTGCTTTTAGTTTTCAGCTTGGAGACTCTGAGCGCTAAGTGAAAAGATATGCATACTTACGCCACGTGTGTTTTTATTTTTCCTCTTAAATAGCCAGCACTGCATGTTTGGCCAAAGCTGTTTGTTTGGTATGATATTAGTTAGTGTCACACATAAAGTATATATTCTGAGGGGGATTAGTGGAAAAAACAGAAAGAGGATCTACAACTTCTTCCTTGCAGCTGCACAACTTCCTGGAGTCCCAAGCATGTTGCTGGTGAGGGCTGCTGAGAGACCCTTTGGTCATATCCCTATAGAAGCTCTGCTCCAAATAGGGAGGCTCAGTGAAGAGGGATCGCTAGCTGCCACTTGTTTTTATCTACATTGCATAAAATCCAACATTTGTGCTTCTGTGCTATGGTAAATTGGTCCTTTACACTAAAAGAAGAGAAACTTTTTTTGGTAAATTGATGATACCACCTTACTTCTTTAGACAATTGCAGAATGACCAGAAATTGGAAAAATCCTAACTATTTCGTGTCATATACCATGATTAGCCCTGTACACAGGTCTTCCCATAAATTACTATAACTGGAGTAATGAGTAAATAGCCTGCTTAGACATGATCTTAGTATAAAAGTAAAAAAAAAGTGGAAGTACTTCACTTTTTTTGTGAATTAAAAACAATTTAGCACTGAGAAATGGAATTTCTAGAATGGATTGCTGAAGGTGACAATAGCCAAACCACACACTCAATTTCTCAACAGGCTTGTACATAGATGAGCTAGGTAAAAAATAAATCACTTTGGCTTGCAATGCTCAGCTTCCTACATGCTAATACTGGATCTGTGTAAAAGTGAAGGTTCTAATTTTGCAGTATTGGGATGTGTGGGACTATGTGCTGGTTCTTGTGGATTTTTCAAGCAGGAGGTGTATGGAGGACAGCAGCAGAGAGGGTGACACAAAGAACTGTACAGGACTCCCACTTTCCTGAGAAATTGTGAACCCGTAGGTAGGTACTGAAGGATTCAAGGCGAGTCCTGAGTATTAAAGATATCTGGCTACTTAACTTCCATTGATTTCAATAGCTTCAGCACTTTAGTGTGGGCCTAAGATGTGAAGAAAGGTACAAAATGCAGGCAGCACATGGAGTGGGACTCTCTACTTGCTAACTTGTTTGCCACTTGGTTTCATGCCGGTGCTGTGCCAAGCTCTGCAGTGTTGATACCAACACTGAGATGCTGCTATATAATGTAGAGGTAAGGATTACACATAGTTACCCAAGGTACTCAGAGGTGGGGGTTATATCTTTGGCAAGTGAGGATTTGTCAGTGAATTTTACAGTAAGGTTTAGGTTTTAAACAAAACTTGAGGCTCAAACTGAAACATAAAGCACCTTACAAGTCACAGGTGTAAACTGTGCTTGGCCTTGATGTGAGCAAGCCACAGTGCAGAGGACATAAATTTTTAATCTGTGATGAGGCAAAAGCTGCGTGGCCTACACTGGGAGTTGTACAAGTTTTGCCCAGGTCTGTGTAAATCTTTTCCTAATAATTCTTTCCAGACGCTAAATTTAAGTCTGTTATTCTCAAATGAGTGTTTATCCCTAGGAGAGTGTTGAATCTGTATCTTAACATCCTAGGACATGAAAGCATGTTAACCAAGAGATGGTGGTGGTAATTCAACAGCTGCTGAATGCTCAGCAAAAGTACCAGAGTAACTGTGTTAACCATTGCTGATGTGACACACAACTACGTAACACAGCAGATAAACATATTACTGATGTGGATAGCTCTCTGTAAATATGCTGAATGCTCAGAATATGGCAGTGACTGGAGCTATGGGTATCTGTACATACGCACATCAGTCACCATACACGACTGCATATGTTCACAGCGCAGAATAAAGTGCAAACATATGCGATGACCTGAGACCATATAAGTTGGGGTCAAACCCTGCTCCTGTTCCGTAAGAAAAGGATCACTTTCCTGATGAGCGCTCTGCCCTTTTCAGCTTTAAATATTTGCACAGTGATGAGCTATTTCATGTGCTTAAAGGTAGCTGATGCTGGACAACAGCAACCTTCGCTGTTAGTAGTTGCCTACAAAATTTTAAAATGAGATATTGTTGCCTCTACTTGCTGTGGTGGCCCTGAGGAGGACAGTGTGAATTAGGCAAAGGCAGCAGAGGTGCAACTCTGGTACCTGAGAAGGATGTCAAGCCACTACACTTTTTTTTTAAAAGAAGCTCAGTTAAGTAAAATTTACTGGGCTGTCATTTTAAAAAAACAACTGTCCAGTTCAATTAAAAAAATCAAACCCCACTCCTACAGAAATTTATGTGACAAAAAGGTAAGGGCGAGAAAAGAGAAGAATGTGTCATTAACCAGTGCAAAGGCAGAGAGCAAGCTCAGGCTGTAATGCACATACACTGTTTTTTTCAAGGCTCAAATGTTTGATTCAACAGTAGAACTGCCAGTATGCTTCTGTTAGCTCATGCATGAGGTTATAGAGCTGTAAGTAGGGATCTGAATGAGTTATGTGAGAAAGATTTACACGTGTGCATACAAGGACTACTCTGTGCTACTGACTGGGGTGCTTCCCCACTCAAAAGTGGAAAGCAGGAAAGCTGCTGTAGCATGGACATGTAGCTGGACATGACTGGGGTGTCCAGTGTTGGGGAGTGCCCTTTCTGAAGCTTAGGACAGGCTGATGCCAGTCCCTTTTTCCTGGGGCTGTTCCAGTAGGCTCATCCTTTGGGCTAAAAGCTTGCTTTATGAGGTCTGAAGATATCACGGTGGCAGTCACGAGGCATGAAACAGACTACACTGACCTATGAAATGGTGACTTCACACATTTATTGTTCTACGTCTTTGGGGCTTGCTGATGTCTACGGCTAAACCAGCAGAAAAATTACTTAGAATCTGACAAACCAACTAATTTTCTTATTAAATTTGTTTTAATTTTGAAGGTACATTCTCTATCTCAGGTTAACTGTTACTGAAATAGCCATGGAGCTCTCCTCACCTGGTTAGCATTTTATTCACAAGGAAAAGGAAGAGCAGCACATGCTGAACTTTGCTATGTAAAGCCTGTTGCTTCAAAGATTCCTTCACGCCTCCTTCTAAATTACATTTCTGGAATTACTCAAAGTTACTCATGACCTCTTATGAAGGGATGTTAATGGGCAGAGGCACTGAGGGTGGCAACGGGCACTTGGTGCATACTTTGAAAGACACGGTTTAAAGCAGGGCAACAGCAATATAGCATACTTACTCATCCTCATTTTCCAATGTGGTAGTTGTAGTGGGAATAGTTGAAATGAAAATTTATTTTAGGTCAAGACGGTGGTGAATCAGGTAACACCAGGTTATACTGTGTTCATGGGCTTGAGGGAGGTGGTGGTAAGGGTATTGTCACTCCTAAAGCTTTTTTCTGTTTTACAGAAGGATTTTGTATTGCAACCACAACTCATAACTGCAGTGTTTCCTAGATACTAGGGCCCCATCTGTAGTCCTGAGTGATTTCACTGGTACTGCTACCAATTTTACTTTCCCAACATAATTTAGGGATTTGTTTTAGTTGTAGATAGTACGGCAAAGATCTGCATTCATTTAATGCATTTATAATGAAAGCCAGCAGCGTTGGCTGTTTCAATACGGTCTATTATTCTGATTTCTGTAGTTGCCTAATTAATGTACTGCTTTAAAAGCAATTCTGTATAGCTGCCAAATAAAAACCTTAGCAAAAAATATAACCACCTTTTTACTCTACCTAAAGATGTGTAAGAAAGACATGGCAACAGAAATCAAACTGTGCTACTACCCTCCCAGATACCACAGGCTAATCTAACCTGTCCCTGAGGAAGTATTAAAACTGTTAGGGGAAAACTGACAGTTGAAAACCTTCTTAAATTAGTCATTTATAAAGTCAGTTCAAGTTATAGGAAAAAGTTGGTTTGATGGAACTTTTATGTCCTTTAAACAATTTAGCAAAGGGAACTTTTGAAAGAAACTTTTTGAAAGAACTTTTGACTGACACTACAGAAAGTTACAGGACAAATATTCCCTGCCTAAGACTAGCAGGTAACAAATGGGAAGTAGGCAAGAGAGGAAAAAGGCAGGAGGGTAGTGTCATACTCTTTGTAAACACAGCAGCATGGGAGATGGCTGTTCAGTGGAGCCTCTTGGCTTCCCCTGTTTTTCCAGGTTTGAGATGCTAAAAGCAGTTAGCTGTGCAAAATCCAGGCCAGATATAAAGAGATGGCAATTTTAGGATGCTTTGGGGCAGGGACTGAAGCTGTATATTTAGTTGGTGTGCACACTTTAAAAGCCTTGGGAGAACAGCATTAAGGGATCACCCAAGATTAAAATCAACTTATTTTCAACAAGTTATTTCAACTCTAATCAACAAATTATGTGGCATGGGAATACAAGATGAAATGTCCCAGGGGCTATGACACAACCTGTGCAGCAAGGCAACCTTTGCTGTGTCTAGTGTGAAGAGCATCACATATGCATTTGACAACACAAGAGTCAATCCTCCCCCTTCTCCTCCCTCTTACTAATAACAGCAAATTGCAGTAGTCCCAAGAGGAGTGCTGCAAGGAGGGAGGATCTACCCCTTTCTATTTACAGCAGCAGACAAGAAAGAGGAGAGAAACAGGAAATATACCTCCCCTTCAAACCATTTTCCATCTTGCTTCAGCTCCACGTGGAGTAATAGGCTACATTTAACAAAGGTGATAAGGGTGTTCCTGGCTACAGCAGCTCTACATAAGCAAACATAAATTTCCAGTAGAATAATAGCTGCAGTGTTAAACTGGAACACTTTGCTTAGTTGAATGCTGGACTCTGGCACATGCTGGTATTTGCTGTGGTGTGTCTTTTCCACAGCTTCACAGGAAACAGCAAAACAAACTTCCCTTTTGCCCTTAGAGGGAATTAGACAAGTGGAAAAATGCTCAGCTGTAGGCATAGGGGAAGAGGCAGCCAGGGTAGTGTTGTAGAGGGCGCCTTTTCTCTTTGAGCAATACTCCCATAAGAGCAATGAAAGGATGAATAGTCTGTGCTTGGTTCACCCATTTTAGACTTGGGATACTTCAGCTACTCCAAATGTGACTTCAAAGGCTCTTCTTGGAGTAAAGTGAACTTCCACTTTCTCTAGTGAGTGACATATTTAATGACTACAGTAATCTTTAGCTGGCTCTCCTCTCTCATGCTCATTTTGAAGAGAAGATGTTACCCTAAAAAGTGTCACCTTCCTACTTCTCCTATAGCGCCACCTTTTCCCTGACCTGTATTTATTTATTTTCTAAGTTACATAGGCTTACTGACCTGTTTTGATATCCACATGCCAGGTGCATTCACAGCTAATTCCAAGTGTAGAAGTTCTGCTGCAGTTTCCTGTGGCTCCCGCTGTTACAAATTGGAATTAAAATGAAGGCTACTGAAATGTATCACTCCTTCAGGTAAGAGCCTGATTTACTGGCAATTTCTGGGTTCTGGGGCCATGCCAGACCCTCTGGACAGACTCATGCTTTACCTCCTTTGCTACTGTGAGTGAGGGATACACAATCTCAAGTGGATAGACAATATAAATTGACAAGCTCATTGTTTCTCAATTTATCACCAACAAACAGGCAACTAATGAACCCCAAATACTTCTTTGCTGTGTACCTTGAATGCCTTCTGCCCTTTGCAACAGAGCACAGCTTGTTTTAAATGATGATATCGTAAACTCGGCCCACTCTTCCCAGCCATTCCCGTACTGCCTGGCGGACACGGATATCTGTCACGTGGCAAGTCAGCTGGCTGATACAGGGGAACACTGCTGGCTGCAGGGCTGTGAAAGTCTGGTCTGGCAGAGCCTGGATCTGGTTGAGAACTGTCAGCACCATGTTGGTCCATGCCTACAAATAAATTGGATACAAAGAAAAGACTCTTTAGAAGACCGTCCTAAATAGATGAGCCCATTGGTTGAGGCAGAAAATTAGGTATCTGGTGGTTGCAGTCTCATGAAGACTGAGTAATGCCAGCATATTCATTTAATGTTCACTGTGTCTTCCTAATTCACACTCAGTACTAAGTCATTGTTTGACTTTGTTCACTGTGGGATGAAAAAAAGGTCAAGGGTGAGCACGATACCTGCAATACAAAGTCTGTCAGGTTTGATGCTTTCACTGATTTGTTCATTTGGACGTGCAAGCAGCAAGTTTCTGTTTAGCAACAGAGCCCATCATTCTTGCTCTGGAATTAACAAATAAACCACCTTCTTAAGTACAAAAGCATTGTGACAAGCAGCACGGCATTTCCAAAAGCCTGACATGGGGAAGAGACCATAGCATTGCCTTTTTCCACTCCCCCGCTTTTGAGCAACAAAACAGAAGCTGGAGGCAGATTTTTATAAAGGTAGGGAAAAAGCAAAAACTTTATTTCGGAAGCTTTCCGAAATACAAACAATACAGGCAGCCCCTCCCTCAGCCTGGAACAAAGGCCCAGTATACACAAAAGGTTTGGGTAAGGGTAGGGTGTGGGTAAGGAAAAAAAGGCAAAGAAAAAGATCCAAAGATGAAGAGAATAAAAAGATGGCTTCTCTCTAGCCCATAGCTCTATATATATGCCGTTCTAACAAAAAACATAGCTTACAAAAATTCTCCGATTAAGGCACAGAATTAAAGGTTTGTCTTTCGGTCGTCACTCTGCGATAGCATGTTCTCAGCCCTGGAAAGCTGTAGAGATAGGTGGCTCTATTTTGTCTAGAATATAGGGTATTATTAATCTGAAACAGCTCAGGAATGCTTGCATGNTGCATGGAGTAGGCAAAAAGGCAAAAGCAAAAAGCCCCTCAGCATCAATAGCAGTAAGCAATGAGTTCACTGTAGGTTGTCAGTTCTTAGGATCAAGTGCAGCTTTGGCCCCAGTCATACAAACACTCTTGAAAGCTGAACTAGTATATGCCTGATGACACTTCCCTGAAGACTGACTTTCTTTTTCTTTGAATAGGACAGAATCAGGTTTTTATCAATTCCACCTGCTGAAAGATTCAGTCTTCATCATGAGAACTTCCTTATATAATACCATCTTTAATGAAAATATGATAATAACATCAATAAAAATATGTATAGGTACCTTTTTATTTATTGCTATTATTTTTAGCTTTCTACAAGAATGTCCTACCTGTATCTGGGCCTCAGCATCCCTAACAGATATATTCAGGGAGCTGACTGTGGATCCTGAGCGTGGTCTCTTCTCTTGTCTCAGGATCTCTGGACCAGCACTGAAGGAATGCCTCATTTGACCTTGATCTATAAGATGTTGTGGCCGCTGGAGTACAGGTGAGTCTGGCCCTCTTGAACACAGGAGATCTCCTTTCTTTTCCACTTTGACCTCTTTGGTGAAGGATGTCATGGCCTGTTGCTGCTTTCTCTTCTTGTATTCTGTCATAAGCTTGGAGATGGTTTTGTCGGTGGCTATGGTGTAGATCTTGTTGCCAGCACTCTCCCACCATTCTTTTTTCTTGGTTTGCTCTTTTTTCTCTGATTTAGGACTTAAGGGTGGGGGTAGCAGCAACATTTCTCCACTTCCTCCTCGAGGTGTCAAGCTGTCTCCCAGTTGGTCCCTGATTTGACTCCGGTCATCTTCCGATGGCGTGTCTTTTCCCGATAGCCCTCCAGTTGATGGGGTGGAAGTTTCTGAGTGAAAAGATGGTAAAATGAAGAAAGAGTCACCTTTGAACACTGGGGGCTCCTCTACATTATTCTCCAGGTCCAGATGCATCTGGATATAGTTGTTGCAGAGTTCCATGCAGAGCTTGTGAAGCCGCTTGATCAGCCAGCCCCAGTCCGCATTGCTGACGGGCTGGACACTCAGAGATGGGATTCGAGCCCTCCACTGCCTCTTCTCTTTCCCTCGCGGGGGACTGACCTGGGCAGTTTCTTCAAAAATGTCTTCATCTTCTGAAGAACACTGCTGTGATGAGTCTGTGCTCCTCTCATCATCTTCAAAGAGGATCTTTTTCACTTGGTCTGCAGTGATGTTCTCCTGGTTTGTCAGGATTGCACAAATCAAGGCATGGAAGTAGATGTTGAAACTCATTGCTGACTGGCGATACAAGTTGGCTGCTCCACTAATGCCAGACACTTTCTTCAGCAAACACTTCAACCCAGGTCTGGTGTCAAACTCTCTGGCTGTCCTGTAGGAGTCCAGCAGTAAGTCAAAGATGACAGCCAGGTTTTGCATGGAGATGTACCTGAGAAAACCAGCCAATTTGTTTTCTGGTACTTGTATAGTCATTTTCTCCTCCAAGTTAGAAGGACCTTTCACAAATTCTTCCAGTAAGATGTCATATAAATTCTGGAGCAGTACTTGGTGGGACAGCAAGCTCACCACTATTGTCCTGAAAGGAATACTTGGTAAACCAAGCACGGGAAGGAAAAAACGATAGAATATTAAAAGGGTGCATTGTGCTTTTACCAGGAGTACAGGACTACTTCATATTTTAGAATCTAACACAAAAAGTGCAAATGAAAGACCAAATTTTCACAGCCTTGTTACAAAACGGTGGAGCAAGATAAAGCAGTCTAGAATGATCTTTCAGCTACTCTTTCAAATACTTTCCTAGAATGGAAAACACTTACATTGGTTAAGCAAAAGTACCTGTCCACAGCAAGCAAACTAAAGACACTTGTGAACAGGTGGTATTAAACCAAAGCCCTATTATGATCCTTTTCTTCAGTGGCTGACAGTGAGAGATTAAATATTCTGTTTTTTAATTTCTTAGCAGCTGCAAGTACACTCAAATATTTCAGCCTGCTATAACTGAGGAATTTCTTAACACACAAGTTATTCCTCCACCGACATGTCAGATAACCTTGACTTTGCCATGACAAATTGAGGCCAAAACTAGCTTACTACCCAGTTTCCACTTCCACTAATGCCAGGAGTACTTCTTAAAAATAAACCATGAAGAGGTATCCAACCAATAAAGAAACATGTACAGAAACATCAGCAGTGCAATGCAGCATGCAAAGAAGCTGAAGTCTGGCTGAAGGCACATTTCACTGTTTGTTCTTAAGACGTCAACTTGAACACTGAGAGCCTAGCATGGAATTATCTATTCCTAACCCTGTTTCTCACATATCATGCTGAGTGATTCTTAGCTGTGCTCCTGTTAGAGAGATGCTGGGACTTCCCCTACCCCTCACTGATTTTTGATTTGCACAGGGAACCCAGAAATGGCAAATTCCTTCAACCAAATTTTCAGGCCTTTCACCAGTAAAGAACACTGAGAAGCTTACAGGCAAGCGAGGCTTGGAAGAAAGGTGGGATTGTTGCTTGGTATCTCATGGATTTCATATTACAAACTGTGAAACCAATCTTAAGGCCTTTAAAAAAAAAAGTCTTGGCATAAGATTACAAAGGCAATGTTTTAAATGGAGCTGATGCACATAGTAATACTTGGTTTGATGTAGTCACATTTTAATTTGCATGGGTCATGTTTTAATTTGCATGGCTATCAAGTAAGGAAGAAATTTTTCAGTTTGCTTGCAATACTGAAGTTTCAGGTCTAAGTCAAAGCAAATCTTCATATAACACAAGAAGTTCAGTTGTAAACCTTTTTTTTTTGTTGCAAAAATTATTCCACTTTCATGAAACAACTTTCAAAAGTGTTTGGGAATACCAAAACAAAAAGCGTAATTTTAATTTTTTTTTGAGAAATCATTTCAAAACTCAGTTTTGAGAATGCAGTATTTAAAAAAAATGTTCAGACAAAACTGTGTTCGGTTATCTATGTCAATTTGCCTACCATGACACAGCTGATACAGTGTCAGTGCTGATACATCAGCAAAATTCAGTAGTCTTATTATTTGACAATGCTAAAATCTTGATTAACACATGCAATTGAGCTCTTTATAGGGAAGTAGTTTTCTGCTGTAAAAATCATTAGAGGCTCTGACTCAGAAAAGCTCTTAAGAGCATGTATAAACTTAAATGAGAGCTTGCAGTGATTTCAAGTAACTAATCCTGTTCCAAAAGCAAGGTCAGGAATGAAGGAGATCTGCTTTCCTTGTAACAGCCAAAAAAGCAATTTACAAGGACAGTGTGAAGTACTGCTCAATCCCAAAAGAAATTGGTAGAGAACTGCAGGTGAAAACACAATGCCAAAGCTGGTTAAGGATAGTATTTTCTTATTTGGACCAAAGTTTCAAACTGAAATATATGATTACTTTTTAGGAAGAAGAAAAGCTCCCTTACCCCAGCTTCCTGTGAAACGATGCAGCATTAAGGAAACAAAAGCAAAAGGGAGAAGAGAAACCCTGCTAAGGTTAAAGTAAAACTTTGGAAAGGCCACAGTTACTATCATGCATGATTGGCATATTACTGCACTGCTGTAGCAAATAATATGGAAACAGTGGCACATTCAACTTGTGAGCTGTGTTTTGGTGAAAAAATGAGCATTGTGGGGATAACACTTCCCTATGGGCATATACACCTGTTGCAGTTGTTTAGACAAAGCACAGTGTGAGAGCATTCAGAGTTTGTATTAATTGCAAGCTTTAAACAAATAAAGACAAGCAAGACCCTCACTACCTTTACAAACACAGCCTGTTAGATTGCATGGCCGTATGTGCTGTGAGAGGTGAATATTCCAGTCTTTGGCTTTGCATTGATTTTAACAAGAATGATCTGCTAACCTTTGGATAAAGCAGATATTTTCCTACCATAAAGGAAGGGTTCAGACTGTGATCTCAAGCTTTCTTCATCACTGGGCAGGGCCCTGTTCTCTGACGGTGAGGCAACAGAGCACCTGCTCTTGGGGGAAACTTCTGTACAGCAGTGTAAGAATAGAGACATCTTGTGTGGTCTTTCTTCCTGTCCATCCAAAGAAGAACACATTCTGGCTCCTTGTTGTATGCAGTAGTTTAGATTTGAACAGTATAAAAGCATGTTTGGTATCTTGTAAAAGATGATTTAATGCCATTACATATCTTGCAATACAAACACAAACCCTGAATGCAGAATTCTCATTCTTGGCCCAATTGATGTTATAGCAGTTGTTTAAACAACCAAGTGCAAGCAAAAAGAAATATTTTTTGACAGGATCAGATTGTCATGCAAATACATGAGTTTCTGAGATGGTAACATAACACAAAGACTTCCACAAAAGTAATGTGCCAAGCAAAACCAGTTCCCTAGCTCAGTGTTGACAGCTTTGCAGTTTTGGATATGGTCTCTTCAATTTATACTGCTCTAGTTTATTCATTAACTTTTTCTACCTTCTTAACCGAGTAAGACTTAACTTAAGAGACCCTTAGTGAAGCAGACATTGCCTTTGCTAGGTGTCATTACCAACATAACAGTGTCACAAAACCTAAGTTGATCAGTGCATTCATTTTTTTTGTTGAGCCCTAAGGAGAGGTATGGTTTGCCAGGCTCAGTTCACAACTCTTCCTGTCCAGCAACACTTTTATCTTGCTTTTAATGATGGAGTATTTTCCTGAGAAAATGTTTTACCTTCTCTGGTTATGCCCATTTGGTTTCTTATCTGGTGGCAGGTCAATGACAAGCACACACGACTGGGCGTGTTCAAACCCTTCCTTGTTGCTAGGCGTTTTTGGGGAGCACTGAGTCTCCAGCATGAAGACCTAGAAAACAAGTTACATAAAACAATCAGTTTAGCACTTGCACTGGGTCCTTGGGGCCGGGCCTAAGAATAGGATTCCCTGCATTGTGAAAGATCTGTCATATTGAGTTATTTTACAGTGATAGAATGCAAGGCATCTCCCCAGGCAGACCTTTCCTGGAGCATGTTACTTTGGTAAAACAGCCTCAGAGCAATGGGCTACCTCCAGACATCCAGCAACGTGCACAGCAAAGACGTGGGAAAATGAATGGTGCTTGACTTAGAGTAAGCACTGCTCAGCAACAACTAGAACATCAATGTGTTATCAACATTATTCTCATACTAAATTCAAAACACAGCGCTGTACCAGCTACTAGGAAGAAAATTAACTACATCCCAACCAAAACCAGGACAGTGGGAAATGGGAGTTTTAACTCTCAGTTGCTGTAGCTTTGTTTTGTAGCTTCATAGCTGTGGCAAATTCCCACGGAGAAGGACTCAGGGAGTGCCACTGATGGTGTCTACCAGATTAGTATTACTGTCACATTCCCTACTTTTTTGAGTTCTGCATCTTTAAAACTTATTTAAAAACACATTTACTATTCAAACAATGTCTGCCGCTACCACATTATTTGTGATCACCAATCCTGGTCTGTGTGTCTCAGATTTTCAAGCAGCATCAGAGTATGATTTATCAAGTCAGAAATTGACACCAAACATCTGTTGGCTGTTTTAATCTAGCTGCTTTCCCATGCTGAAACTGTCATATGGTATTTATAGTTTTATAATACCCTGCAGGTCATTAAGTTCAGTCTGCTGTATTTCAAAGAACTTGTTTAATATAACCACTTTCATAAAATGGATGTCCTTCATTGTAGTCAAAAGGACCCTAAGAAGGTTGTCTCCAAGTTTACTCTGCTGATTAGGAGATAGTGAATAATTTGTTAAATGTGAGCATTATCCTCTAGTTCCCAGTAACCCTTTTTCTTCTCTGCAATCTATACCTAGGTATTTATAGAGAAAAATGCTTTGATAGGTTAATCAAATCTTATTTTCCTGTTTTCATATCACCATGGCACCAATGTTCTAGTGCATTTTTTGTCCTTTGAATTTGTCATTCTTTCACTGAGTAACCAAAAACATATGTGACATTCTAGTTGAGGATTCACTGTGACACTACTATTTCCCTTTCTCCATCAGAAACATTTCCACTGATGTATGCTAACCTTGCGATTTTTAAGATTACATTACACAAAAGGCTCATTGTCAGTCCTCCTCAGGTAACCATGCATCTTTTCCCACCTTAGGTATTCATAATTCCTACTTACAGGGGGACAGTTTTGAGTTGGGTTTTTTTACCACTTTTTATTAATTTTTCTGAATACTACTATTAGACAGTTGATGTTAGCCTGGTGATGAGAAAGTCTTTGCCTGTAGGGTTTGTGAGGAAGGTGGTAAAAACACACCTTAATAAAGAAAAGCTCCAAGTTTAAAAGGTTCCCTGACTTCCTCTGAAACATCCGTCAGTACCTGTTGTGCCATGGCTCTGATTCTCCAGTATTCAGCTTCAGCACTTGGTGAGAGGGAGGGGGCTGCCACCTTCACTTCACAGGCATCTCCACTAAAGCTTTCAGAACCACTGTGGAAATAGCCCAACAGGTTCTACAGAGAGACACAACATCAGACTTTCACTGTGCGTTAAACAAGTCAGTGACTGCAGCCATGTGTGAAACACAAGATTCAGAGTGACCTGTCTCATTATCATCAGCTGGTCACCTGCCATCTAGCAATTAACTTATCAGATGTAAAGGCACTACAGCTTCTTTTGGACTCTGGCCTGCAATGACTTCACAGGATCTTTTGTTTATAAAACAGTGAGTTGAAAACTAATCTATATGAAGCATGCAGCTACAGCAAAGCAATGTTGTCTTCTATCTAGTTTTAGTCAATCCAGAGGAAGAAATGAATCAAAAGGGAGGTTTTCACCTACTGTATTCTTCTGATTTCATACTGACAAGGCAACTTAAAATAAGTCTGGACTGTTAGCTACTAGTGGTGTCTGTACATGTTTAGAAAAACTGATTTCAGTCTCCATTGTTGATCCAACATGTTTCATTGCAAATTGACAAATTAACAACCTGTCAAAAGTTAGTGAGTCCATTGTGTGATTACATTTTGACTGTCGGCAAAAAGGCAGTTTTACCTTTACTGGCTCCAGAGTGGCAGAGAATGCATCCTGCAAGGCACAACATGCAAGCCTCCACATCTCTTCAGTGAAAAGAGGTCCTGCTGTCACTAACACATACCTGCAAGGACCCAGGAAAATGTTACCATGCTCAAGAAGGAATGAGATAATTCTTATAAAGGGAGAACATTGAAAATCCCCATCTCTGGAAGGGTTCAAGGCCAGGCTGGATGGGGATTTGAGCAACCTGGTCTAGTGGAAGGTATCCATGCCCACGTCAGGGGCTTTGAAACTAGGTGATCTTTAAGGTCCCTTCCAACCCAAACCATTCTGATTCTATGAAAACAGAACAAAAGGCTTACTCAGTAGCTAGCTAATCTTAACCAGGCTCCTCAGTTGTTACCCTGACCTATTTTTGTAATCATGCTGTAGTTTTGACATTTTTTAATTCCTCCTTTTTCTCTTTAACTGGTCATCTTGCTACAACAGCCACACACTCTGTAACTATAAATGCAGTGCTTATTTTGATTATGACTGTAATAACCTGAAGACTGTGAAAGGTGTTAATTACCTCTAAAGACCTGTGAATTCCAAGAGAAAAACTCTTTTTCTTAAGGACCAATTATTGACTAACTCTATATAAGTAATGCACAAGTGCTTTTTATAGGAATCATACATATAGTAATGTCTAAAATCACAGGTTCTGAAGCACACCAAAAACAGCAAGAAAAGGTTAATAAGTCTAAAATTCATTATTCCAATACCAAGAGGTAAAAGACTTCTTTGGACATGTTAACCAACTTATCAGTAAACAAGTTCTTCAGAGACATAGAAATCTTTTTTGAATGTGCTAAGAGTGAACAGATTGGGTTACCTGATACAAGAGCAGCCAACTCTGGAAATAATTTCTGTTGGTTCTGCTACACAGGCTACCAGCAATTTGAAAAGATCTTTCAACATAGTATTGATCATATTTTCATAACCAATATCTATAAGGAAAAGACACAGACTGGTTTTAACATCATTGCTTTTTCATTATAATGAGAGATAAACAGTCTTGCTACACTTACTGCTATTAGAGAATTTGCAAAACCAAATTCTTTTTATGCAGCTATTGAAACACGCATCACATCAGGCTGAAATGAAAACAATCCTTTTTACATTAACAATATAAAATGTCTGGACTTAAGTGGTACAGGAGAAATTCACTTAGATCCTCTTTCTGATATTCTGTTTCTTTATGATCGAAGTCCTTGTATTTTCTTTTGGGAAGTATACTAAGGACTATGATGATTTAATTTTGAGGTTACCCCGACTCTGAGGAGGAGGCTGGTCTAAATAACTTCAAAAAGTGTCTTACAATTTTTTCCCCCATAATTCTAAATCCTATTAAAAAAAAAAAAACAAACCCAAACAGACATTTTTAACCCTCCTTCTTCTCTTATTTAATGCTTGAGCAACCAAAAAAGCAATGAAACCATCTCCCCAAGTAGCTATTCAGTAACGTATCACTGATTACAGTAGATGTGACAGTACAATGACATACCTGAGTGTATGAAATTTTGAATGTGCTCCACTACAAGTTCACTGGAAAGGCCAATGGCATGCTTGAAATTAGAGGATGCCACATCCCAGTAAGAATGGTCACCATGGCTGCGATGGAGCCAAAGAGACATCGTGGGAAGAAGAAGATGTACAACTGCATAAATGCCAAATCCTGGTCCTTAAAATAAACACAATGATGGTTGTATATATTTGCTTATAAAGCCTGCATGTTCAGTAAATTTGCTAAATGGTTTCAATCTGAGGCCTGGGTAATGCTGAAGAAAAGAGGTTCTGAAACATTTTTTGTGGGATAAGAGTGGTAATGTGTTTTGGATGTAGTTATGAGGTACATTTAGCCAACTCTTTACCAGTAGTCTTCCCCATTAGGTCTGTAGGATTATGTAGTAATTTTCTCTTTTCACTTCCTAGACATGAAGCAAACATTGTCTGTGCCTAGGACAGAGTGCCACACCTCTTTATTTGTGCAATGAATTTAAGCATATGTTCAATACACTCTTACAAGATGCCTTTTGTCAACAGAATGATGGGTTAACTGGAAGAACGTATCAACTCTGAGAAAATCCCTATCTACTAGATAGTGTCTCTGTGTAGCTTTAACATGAGTAAAACACTTTACAGAAAAGGTTTAGGATTCTAAAAGGTTTGGGTCAGGACTGTACTAGCTCACATTTTATCAAACCCTTTCATTACCAGGTGTCTTGGCAACATCCCTCAGCAACTCAAACAGCAGATCCAAAGTAGGAGGCTGGTGCTGACGGGGACAGTTGGATATGGCAGTTGTTAATTCTTCCAGCAGAATAATCCAGACATTGATAAGGCCTACAAGGAAAGAAAGAAAGAATAAAAACCATGAGTAAGATAGTGCACTGACCACAGGTGAAACTTGCCCTCAGAAAGTGATGGAAATTAATAAATTAAATAACTTAAAGATCATAGTTCCTGCATGTTCCCTGTTGCTGTGTGATGCTTGTGGGTAACAGCAACCTTTGAAATGATGGTCTCCTTTTCCCTCCCTTTTTATCAGGTTTGTGTTTCACCCCATCCTTCCTCGTCCACACAAACCTTGTTCTGGTTTTAACCACAAAAGATATAAAAATAAAACTCCATCTCATTACCCTTGCAAATGCTACCCAGAACAGCAGCATTTAGGTTATGCTTTTAAGTAAGGCTCTTGAGGAGACTACCCATAATTTAAATGGCTCTATTTGGTACCCAGAACTGGACATGTCTCGTGAGGTATCATCAGGCTGCCTCACATGTCATCTTTAGCTGTTAAGAGGTAACGGAGCTGGGCAACTGCCAGAACAGCAGACAGGATACAGGTGAGCTCTCTACACTGGCGAACGGGTATCCCCTAAAAGTTATGAACTGCTGCCCTTTAAGTTTTCACTGATCCCTTAAGTACTTGCAGTTCCCCATGATATCCTAAACTGGAAGGATCTTGTACATTACACTCTTGAGTTAAGTCTCCTTAAAAGGCTGTGGGTTTATTAGGCTAAAATGGATTTTACTTTGGTCCACTAATAAGCCCACAATTGCTGCCAGTGGAAGCTATGCTGATGTAGTCTGTGTCTGAATGATGCTTCCTGGCTAATTATGGTCTAAAAGCAATACAAGAGCGATCTTTGTTTAAGATTCACTGAGCTTGCTGACTGCAAGAATCTTCCTGAGAAACAAGGATCAAAGAGTGAAATCATGACTTCGTAACTAGGTTGATCATTTATTTATTCACACCACTTTCACTGGGCAGTATGTATAGTGACACAGTTTTGAGTCAGACTGTAGTGATACTTCTGGATAAGAAAACAGCACCAATAACTCAGAATGAAACATGGATATTTTCTAATCTGGGAGAACCAAGTATCTCTAAAACACCCTCTAGAAGAGTCCAGCATGAAATCAAATACACTATGAAAATACACTGCAAATATGGCAAATTAGGCTAAGACCTAATCCTGGTGCTGACTTTGAGCACTAGAGTGCCAGGTGAAGCCCTGCCTTGTGTCTTTGTAAAGTCAGTTTGCCTAGTAATGTTCTCACACCTTTGCCATGTAAATAACGAATTGGGTGACAGTTTCAGTGCTTAGCTCTGACAGGAACCAAAAGAAGGTTTCTTTCCTGCAGGGTGGCATTTCTATTCACAGCAAGATATTGACAGGCAGAGTCACTTCAGAACAGTGGGCAACTGAGGTGGGGACACCCTAGCTCAAGTTCCAAGCCTGACTCTGAGCAGAGGATTCAATGACTTGAGTCTCCCTCACCCCAGGTGAACATCCTAAAATTCCCAGAGAGGAAAACAAAACAAAACAAAACCAAACCAAACCCAAACATAGAAAGAAGAAAGTAAAAGGCTGTTCTGTGAAAAACTAGAACTTGTGATTTTCTGTTTTGAGAGAGCAGCTTTTCTCTCCTTTATCCAGGGTAGCAGTGGAACAGGGCAATCCATGTGGTGTAAGAGTCTAGATAAAAGCAGGTACCAAGGGCCAGTCTGGTGAGGCACATAAATGAAATGCATTGGAGTCAGCCTGCTTTCTGCCAGGTTGGAGCTGACTCTTCACAGAGGCAGCCTGGTTGGAACAGCTCAGTAGTTCAGATATTCAAAAGTGACTGTATTGCTGCAAAGCTCTCCTGAGTCCGTAAGTTGCAAGGCTGCTTCCTCCACTGCTTGGCTCTGCACCGATCTAGTTCATCCAACACCTGATTCATCCACAACCCATATAAACCACACAAATCGGCAGGAGACAAATGCTGCTTGTTTTTTCTGGAGGTCATAGTGCCCTTTATGGACTTCATAAATTCACTGTTTATTTCACCAGACCACAGGACATAAGTTTGAAAACATTTAAACAATTATTCTTTATCTTTCTAGACCGTAACTCAATACTGGTATTATTTTTCTGTTCAAGGCAGGCCTGCCAATACCAACCTTAAAAGGTTTTCACTCCTTTACTTCAGCTGTGAAGTAAAGTAGAAAGTATTTTTGTTAGGTCCCAGAAATACACAATGGTTGTATTATGAATGTCGGGATAATCAAAATAATTGTTCATTAAAATTTTGTTATCCTGCCCTAGGAGAGGGGTTGTATTTTTCTCATATATGAACTGTGTTTTTTACATAAAGAAGGTGACATGACCTGAACTTCCAAGCTCTGTGTGCACACGTGTGTGTGTGTGTGTGTAGACAACAAGGAGAAAATAAACTATGAAGTGTTCCCTCCTTTTTTCTTTCAGCAGTTGGCAAAATTTATAGCAACACACCGAAGAAGCAACTGATTAATTCCACATTTATTGCTTTCAATGCACTTACCAGTGTCGTCATCAAAGTCAGAAAGGATGCACTCAATCCCATCCTCACTGCTGGCTGACTGTTCCTGCGCTCTTCGGGGCAAGTTAGCCAGCCGGCCACTGAGGAAGATGGGTTTCAAGGGCATTTTATAGATTTTGGCTAGCAACTTGGGGAGGGTGGGGGAGAGGAGAGAGAGAAAAAAAGAGAGGATAAGTATCTATGGGAAAGTTTGTAAAAGTGACTGCATACAACACAGGTACGTAAAATAAAAGCTATGAAAACACCATTAGAGGCCAGAAGTCTTCAGTTCACTGACAAGGGTTGTGGGTAAAAGAGAGGGAGAGCAGCAATTTAAATAACACATTTCTGAGATGGGAGTGTGCTCTCTTCTCATTTGTGAAGGGCAAATGTGACAACTCACTGATTCCATGTATGACTTACAACGCTCCACCAGCTGCACACAGGATATTTTGAAGCTCTGAAGGAATATGAAAATACTGATAAAAGGGCCTGCACAGGTTTACTTCAGAGCTTCATTGCCTGGGTTGTCTATTACACAACAAGTACAAACTGCAGAACTGTGCTATAGCAGGGACATTATCAGCATTTTATCAGTTCTTTCTAAGTAAATAGTGTATTTGCAATATACAGGCAGGATTTTCTTTAGTCATTCCTCTTCTTCTTTTACTGGCGAGTTAAAAGGTATAACAAGATATAAAAGGCGGCTTCTTTTCAAGAGGAGAAAATATTTCCCCCTCACTGTGGACTGAGGTTTGTAAGGATGAGGAATAGCAATGTGGTGCAATACTATATAAATAGAACATACATTAGATATACACATAGATATTCACTAATTTTTTCAGAGGAACAAGATAGCAAGTAGAGTTTGGTATGTCTGCTGTTTATTATTCTGAGCTGCCTTATTCTTCCCTTCTTTTCTTAGTCTGTGCACTGAATCCACCCATTACTCAGAATTTAGATAGTAAGTCCTTTCAGTGATGGTAATATCCTTTGTTGTGCATTTGTATTGTACCCAGAAAAAGCATGGCCTGGGTCCAACAAAAAGGCCCGCAGGTGCTACAGAAATACAGATAACATTATAAAATCAGACAAAACTTGTCCAGATAATCCCGGATAATAATATGTGCTGTGTGCAAGGAGATTACAGGAAACATGCCAGCATTCTAATTTTGAGAGATTTGCCGTGAGCCTCAGATATGTTTTCATAGTACAGATAAGATAGTCTGCATTTCAGAGGGTGTAACCTGTTCTTAAGATCTGAGAATTCTTGAGTTCTTGTTTTGGATTTTTTTTTTGTCTTTCATTCCCAATGCTGTTTAGGTAACTGTTTAAATAAGAATTAGTTTAGCTTTGGATAATATTACTACTAGGTTTTGATCATTCACATTTTCCCACATTTCCTGGGTCTGAGTGTTTTTATCTGCTCAGCCTTCCCACTGCTATCTGGCCTAGAAGGTACAGTATTTCCTCAGATTGCCACTGTCCACTTGGCAGTGCAGGGTATTATCATCAGGGTCACCAGAGACTCTGTTGTGTTCATGCCAACCATCCAATGACTGATGCAAAGCCTGCAGGTTAGAACTGTTTCCTAGACCAGGTTAGTGCCTCTGTAAGATTGTTCATCATACCTGAGAACATCTCCTGAGGTAATCAAGTGCAGGAAGGCACAAGTCTGTAGATGCAGATCCTGATCCTGGCACACAGTCACCCATCTCCTTACAATCTACTTCCCCTGGGGACAGGAAAGGCAGCATTGGGAAGGATAGAAGAATAGAAATAAACAGAGCATTAGTTTTCTTTTCTCATTCAGTTATGCCCTATTATCTGAACAGAATCCAGAAAACATCCTTTGTTTGATCTTCCTAGATGACAACCAGGTGACCCCCACACAAACAATACAGTAATGTTGGTCACAGTTTCTACATGAACTTTTATATGAGTAAATGCTCCAATAAACAGATGCCTATTTAATACCTCTTTAGTAGAGCCTCTTGAGTTCTTATAATCAAAGATATTATCTGTTGTATTGACTCCACTCCACTTTCTTCCATGGGCATAGGAATTACTTGCTCATATTCATTCTTAGCTCAATCATTATACATTTTTTAGTATTCATTTGCACCCTAGTGCCCTGGAAAATTCTTCTACCACAACTTCTTCCTTTTAGTTTATTTACTGCTTAAATACACCACTTTATATTTTGTGCTACTATATTTCCTTCTGCTGTCTAACGCAGGTATCAAGGTCTCACAGATTCAACTGTATGACATACCCTCAGGCTCTAGTGCCTCACTATTGCTGGTATTACCAACTCTGTAGCATCAGCAGACTCCTCCTTTCAGGCCAGCTTCACTAAGTGAATTCAATAAGCAGAGCAGTTCCAAAGTGTCCTGCTGCAGAGCTCCTCTCAGGATAACTCAATTCACTCCACCACTCTCCCTGTCTGCCAGTCTACCTGGCTCCCCTCTCAGCCAATATTCTGCCCACCTTAGAATACTTGGCTCATAATCATTTTTCCAGTTTAGCCAGGTACTTCCCATTCAGTGCCAAATCTGAAGCTTTATTAAATGCCCATTAACATTTTTTTGCCTTAAAAGCTATTCCTCTCATAAAAAGCACAAGATAAATATTAAATCCTTTTATTAAATCCTACCTTGTTCTCCTTTCACTGTATTTATTTGCTTTTTCTATGCTCTTACCTGTTCCCTCCATAATGTATTTTGAAGTTTTGCCTGCTACTGAGATCAGCCAAGTCAGCCAGGGAAGTTTGAATACTTTAGCTTTACAATAAAATGCACATAGTATGGCATTGTATTTGCTGATGTATCCCATGGTCCTACTACCTCTAAAACAAAAGAAGATCTTGCTTTTTGATATGTGACCACAAAGGGGTCAAAATTATCTCATGAAAGCAAGAAACCTAAAGAAATATAAGGCAAGCTTTTAAGCTCTCCAGAACATGAGTTCCCGCTATTGGTACTGGACATGCAAGTTTATTTCTCTTTTGTAGTAATAATTAAAATTATGCTTACATCACAAGCTGAATCCTAGCCCCATTGAAATCAACGGTGAAATAGCTTAATAAGACAAGAGTAACATTAAAGACGAGATCTGCTGCAGTTAGGTACTTCATTTAAATCAAAAAGAGTTGCTTACAGACCTAGAAACTTCTGTGAATTAATATACATATATAAACCAAAAGCCTCATTTTACCACTCATTTGAAGTTCTGTAATTTACACACACTAAAAAACCCAACACTGTCACAGTTCAATGGAAAGTGTCAAATTCTACTGATCAAGGCAAGCCATGGATCACCAGTGTGGGGGCAGAACGACCCAGCACCATTTGCCTTTGTTCTCGAGGCTGGTGAAGCACGACAATTACTCTGCAGGGTCACCCTGACACATATGTCTGGTCTCCACGGCCCGCAGTGTAAAACATAGCCCGTGCTGTTGCAAACAATCCATGCTGCCTCTCCTCAATGTCTCTGCAATATTCTGGGTTTCGGGTTTTAAAAATTTTATTATTTAAATGAATATAAGCAAGTCCAGATGCAAATGAAGATCAAATTAAGAAGAAGACACTTAATAGTGAGATGCATCTTTGCCGCTGTAAACACCAGAAGAACTGATAGTATTAAAAATGTTACAGAAATAATACCTTAGGTTTGATTTAATTATTTTAAAGCATTCTGGACTCAAGTTCTTCATTGCCCCTTGCTTTCCTACTATACTACACATTACATAACTGAATTATCCTCTTCTGCAGGATCAAGTTAGACATATCATGACTTAATAGGAAAGGAAAGTATTTACCCAGTCCTTTGACAAACTTCATAAGGCACATAATATAACTGGTGGCAGCATTGGCAAAGACCTGGATGCTGTCTGTATTTAGAAATGCTTCAAAGACATCAAACACCGGAGCCTGGCGTTTCCCTGTGGAAATAACAAGATGAGAACTCTTCCCCACCCCTCCTAAAATCATTTTCCAAACGTTTTTCAACAATTTAACTGAATCTGTAGAATATTTCCTATTCTGGGCAGAGAAAGAAATGATCTTAAAAGTAAAACCTTCTCTTGCTCCTGACGCAACTTGTGTAGCTTTTCACAGAAAGTGACTCCCTCCTTTGTCTAGGCTATGACAAATACCAGTTTGTGCCTGCTCAAGCAGCAAGAGCAGGTTTGAGCTCTTAAACTTAGCTCAGTAATACCTCTGATTGGTGGAGGTTTCTGCATAATTTCTGGTTTAGTTTTTGATAACTGCCAAGATGACATCAATCACACAGAAAGATATTCACACCATACAGTAACAAAACAGCTTTGCTTTTACTAAGTAGATTATCAGTCTTCAAAAGCTGCGTTCACCTGCATTCAGCCATCAATCATAACAGATCTCAAAGACGAAATTTAGGAGGAAAACCACACTCCTTACACATGACATTCTAAAATACCTTCTAATGGGGCAAAAGAACAGAATAAAGTGATTTTTCACATACTACCTCATGTCCGTACAAGCAAACATATCTGGGAGGGATGTACATTCTTACAGCAAATGTGGGTCTGTAAATCACTAACAATCTGAAACCCTTGTGATTAAGTGCCTGGACAAGCACTTGCCTAGATTATCACACTAAGTCACCCTGATGCATAAGAGCAATAGGTTTCACACAGTAAGGAAAACAGTCCACGAGAGACATGCTGGTTGTATACACTCTGCTTTCCTTTCTCCAAGCTCAGGGAGGGCTGACAAGGGCTCAGCCAAGCTCAGTACTCCTGCACTACTGTCTTGCTCAAAATTATTCAAGTCGATCTGAAGCCTTTATTTCTCATTCTACTCATCTGCCAGATTGTAGAGGATAAAAAGTCAGAACAATAGCTCTGCTTTGCCTCCCACCCAAAGTAGTAAGTCAGATGCTTTGGTAGAGTTCTGAAGTAGTGCAGTGCCACTTTCAGTTTGGGCATTTAAACATACTGAGTTAGTTACTGTGTCCCCCAGGGAATCAAAAGCACACGTGAACCAGTCAGTGCAGTAAATCCTTACCCATAGAGTATTCTCCTACAAGGTACTCTTTAACCTCTGACTTGCTGCTGCTGTGCACTGTTTCCAGGGCACTGAACAGGGGTCTCCATCCCGACTGGATCTGGGTAGAACACATTTCCACCAACTCTCCTATAGAGGTAACCACCTGCAGCCAGTGTAGGATGGGTTAAAAGAACAAAATCAAAAACCAGAACTGATATACAGATGGATCTTCTGTAATGAGGAGTAATGAGGATGTCTTTAAACACATTCCTAGATTTCCCTATGGCAGTGTAGAATAATTTATTATTTAAAAATTTTTATATAATAGAAAACCTTTATTTAATTGCTTTAAAGCCAGACCTACTGTCTCTGTGCTCTGCCAAAATACTGGATTAGGTAGGCATAGTGTTCCCTATTCCCTGACGATGATTAAGGGGCAGCATTTGAAGGGAATTTGGGAAACACTCTCAGGTGGACCAAGTGCACTCTGGAAACTATTCTTATGGGCACAGTAGGCCAGATACGGACACCTTGATCAGAGCTGACTTGCCTGGTCTTGGACATCCTCATCACACAGCTCCAGCTGCATGATGCGCTCAAAGGGGCGGAAAAGCGCCTCATTGAAGTGGAAGTGAGAAGGCTCATTCCAGTCCATCAGCACTTCGGTGAGGATGTCGTGGATGAAGGAGACAGCCTTCCGAGACACGTGTCTCTCCTTATGACAGGCAGCCTGCAGGGAAAGGAGAAGTATTAGAGTGTGTCCAAGTAAAAAAATTGCTTTTAGTCAGACACTTTTAAGGGAGGTAAGCACTACATGTTGCTGGACCTTAAAAGCAGCTTCACCACTGATATGATGAGGGACCCCACTGCAATGAAAACAGGAGAGTACTGCCATGGCAACTAATGACTGAGACTGAGCTGCTGAGGTCCACAGATGTATGAAAGTTTGATGAAGGAGTTGGGGTGGTTTCAGTTTTTTCACCTGACACATTTTGCATCATACTGCAAAAGTCCAACACCCTGTCCCGGGGCCTGCCCATTCCAGTTACTTAAAAGCACACTTCTTGGTGGTAGTATCACAAGGTATGACACAGGGTACAAAACACCCAGCAGATGAACGTTTAAGGCTGTTATACAACAAGCTTTCTCCATCTTTTTCAGCTTTGCCATTTCTTGCACACATTCCCATTTCTGTCCCCCATTCCTACCTCGACAAGGTGAGGTGCCACCAGGCTCCAGCAGCGCATGAGGTGGAGCAATGGGCGGGATTTACTCCTTACAATTCTGAGCATGGCATCACCAAGTCGGAACAAGTGAAGTGCGCTTCTCCTGTCCTGGGTAGATTTTACTTCACCTACAAGAATGTATATGAAAATAAATGGAAGCTAAGCATCAGCTGCCCCTCCATCTCTAAATGTCTGAATTCGAACTTAAATCAGCTTAGAAATTATTTATTAATATTAAGTCAGAGAGGAGGTTTAGAGGAGGGTGAAAAACAGGAACAAAAACCATCAATGTAAAATACAGCCTAAACCTGTGTAGGTAAAAGAACAGGAGATGGATCCAAGTTTTAAGAACAACTTACTAAACATAATTTGATTTAAGTGATCACCTTTTTTGCAAACATATTAAAGACAAACTCTTGGAGAAATAGTACAGAAAAGTTAAGCCAGGAGTTAAATAATTTATATCAAGACCCAAAATGGTAGTTACAAAAGCCTTTGCTGACATCTACAGGAAAGAATATAAACTGCAAATTATTTGGCTTGGGTATTCAATTTTGTATTTCTTATCAAGCAAAGGATACGAAGAACAGAATGTGAGAGAAGGCCTTTCTGTTGCCCAGTTACTAATACTTGTTATTTCCTATTGAAAGGGATTAATCTTCCATTGCTCTTACAACATTTGGAAAGACACTTCATCCTCTCATTTAGAATGTACTGGTGCTTTTATCTCTAATGAAAAGATGTGATCAGAGGGCATATCTCTTAAAATAAAAAACAAGCAAGACCAAAAAACCAAACAACTTGAAGTGTCATATTGAGAAAATGACAAGTAGCACTTCAGGGAGAGGGGAAACCAATTAAATTGGAGACTTAGATAAAATCCATTTCTGCCACAGGACAGAACAAAACCTGTATGACTAATGTAGCTTCCACAGGCACAGCATAAATTTAAGTGAAGTATCTTCCTTTGTGTCTATTCCTTCTGCTCTGAGACAGTGATGGAAACATTCATCTACAGGCTTTGTACTGTGAGGTACATGCTCTACTCTGTTGGGAAAGAACAGGCAGGACAAACCCCATGGCTTTATTTCACATTCTTAATTCACATGCTTTGTTCTCTATAATCCATTTTCTTACAACTTCAGGGTCATCCCACTGTGAAACGTCTAACGTAAATCCCCTGTCTCAGGTCTACATTCACCCAAGTTTCCATACTGGATTGGGTTCAAAAACAGAGCTGTGATTACATATCTGTGGCCAATTAACATCCCCAAAGTCCAAGAACCAAATGAATGTCCTCTGAAGTGTTTCAAAGCAGGTGTGGATGTGGTCCCTGTCCAAAAAAAGTGCTCATCTTTTCTAAAGACTTTGAATTGTTCCTACAGAAAGACCTTATTAAACTATATATTGTGTTGAAATTTCAATTGGAAAGAATTAGAACTGTAAGAATACAAGTAAGTCCTGTAAGCAGTACAGTTGTATATGAAACATACTATAAGGGATCTTCAGGTGATTTACCTGGCATTGCTAGTGAGTAATCAACTGTATCTGTGACTGAATGGAAAAGCTGGGCCTGAGAAGCCTTCTTGAGTTGGTAAAGGAAGCCTGCCAATGCCGTCAAGTTTAACTTGTCAGCAGCATCTTCAAAGAGCCTGTAAGTAAAGAACAGAATCTAACTGAAAAATTCATGAGATGCAGACTTAAGTGTGTATGTAAGAGGAAAACTCTTACCGTGGCTGCTATATGCCGCCTTTGGTGACACACTGGGCTACTGAGGGCTTTTTTAATTTATACAGTGCTACAGCAAGACTTTGATCCAGAAGCTTTATTAATTGGAGGGTGGAAAGTAGCTTGCTGTAGGATCAACCAGAACCCTTTCAACTTTCAACTCTGGTACTAAAATAAAAAGTCACTTTTTCAAGGTATCTTAATGCTGTAAACTGTTCATGAATAATAAAAAAGATCAGTTGGAACATGCCCAGTCCTCACAACACAGATCATGACAGCTTCTCTGACTTCAGAGTTACACTGGTTTGCTCCACCTGAAGTTAGAGATCCTTACTTGAAAACTAAATTAATTCAAGTCTTAGGCCTAAAGTTACTGTACCTGAATTGCTATTTTGGAATATTGTGCTGGTTTTGTCTGGGGTAGAGTTAATTTTCTTAACAGTGGCTAGTATCGGGCTATGTTTTGGTTAAACTATGACAAATATAAGCAAGAGTTGTTACTTTCAGCTGCAATGAGTACTTAAGCTTTAACAATTAAAATCTGTGCACCTTAAACAGTAACTGTGATTACACTGGAGGGGGGTTCCACAGAGATTACAGTGAAATTTCATATGGTGCAGCCAGAAATTGAAAAAATATGATTTTCTGACATTGCATTTCATGAGAAACTTTCTATAGTCCTAGGAAACTGGGGATTGAGTCCTAATAAACATTCACACTTAAAGAGTAGAAATCAAACTTGCATCATTAAAATTACAGTATTGCTATTCTCTAATCCTCAGAATCAAGTTGTATTGTAAGCTTCCTAAATTAAAGGTATTTCTATGCCCAGAGTCAAATTTCTACAAGCAGTTCATGCACTACTTTTGGCTCTGAATTTACACATATCACCTTCCTACAGGCAGAGATCAAGATGAAAAATGTCAGCTGGAGAAAAAAGGAAACTGCAAGTATGCAAACCCAGGAAATTTTCAACTGTAGCCTGGGCTGCTTAAAAAATAGCAGAAATAACATAAAAGTCTGTGACATATCAGTCAGCAGACCATGATGAAAGGACGTTTCATGTCCGTGACCATGCTCGGTGGCCCTTCCTCCTCTGGACACACTGAGGAAGCCTGACGACGTGTCCACACAGCCCTGACAGAAGCAGCTGCTTTCTGACATTGGTCTTGTCAGTCAGTCCCTTCCTGTCAGGACAAGACACCCACTTATTTTGTCTGCTTTACTGAATACAACAGATTTATTTACATGCAAGAAAGAAATCCACCATTCTCAGGATGCATTGGATTTGCTTGACGTATTCACTGTTTATATGCACAGACACACTCAGCTCAGTACTTGCAGGGCAGGCACTGCAGAGATGAAAAACTCCAGGTCTTTTAGAAGCTGCTGGTTGTAACAGACATGCAGCTCTCCTGTGAAATTCAACTGAAGTAAGTGACCGCACTGAACAAAGATCGGACTCACTGAAGCACAAAAAGGGTCATTTTGGTACTGTTTTGGGAACAAGGATGCTGGTTCCTGACAGCAGTGCTTTTACCTGTCAGCTTGCGTGGAGAGCGTGAGAACAGCCTTGGCAGCACTGGTCCCACACAGCAGACTGCCTCCACGGAAGTCAAAAGCTCTGCCCTTACTGTTGTCCTTGATGAGATCCTGGATCGAAACTGGCTGAATGACAGGATGGCTGCTGAGGGTGGTCTCCTGCTCGGGGGTCAGTGCCTGAGGAGCCTCCCCAGGCTCAGAGTCTGGGTGCAGACCTCCAGGTGCCTGCTGTGACTGGGTGATGGTAAGGGAGGGCTGGGCAGCACCATCACTGAAGTGGGTGTGCTCCAGCGTGCTGATGTACTCACACACCCTGAGAACACACAGGAGAAGCAAAAAATTAATAAATACCCCAAAACAACAACTCATCCTCTCACTAATGAGGACATTTTCCTCAAACCATAAACAGACGACCTCTAACCCTCAGACTACACACAGATGACCTTTCTTCTTACATCCTTTGGCCTCCCATGTACCTAGAAAGCAAATAGTTCGGTGGAGGTGAGTGGAACGCTCATTTAGGTTCCTGGGTCTACCACACTCTTCTGGTAACTTTGAAGTTTCTAAGCATTGATTTTGTCTCTCAATAGTGGTGGGAAATTGCACTTTCTTGTAGAGATCTTGGCAGTTAATTAACTCTGACACTGTTTATGCAAAACATTCAGAGAATCTGCAAAGTCCTTTTTCTCAGTCTGTTACTTCCAGGTAACATGGTATAAATTCTAGGAAAGCTAGTGAGTACCTGAACACATGAGGCCAACAGTCCTGATTATGGCTTCCCATCTCCAGACCCACATTAAGGACTGCATCCATACACAAAACATGAGCAGTGTGCAGGCAGACTCCTTGCGCTTTCCCCATCTGCTCCAGTTTCTGCTCCACTTTCTGTTTCACTGCAGCATGAGAATAAAATTAAATTAGCTTCTCCAGCTTTTAAATGCACACTGGTTTGTATACATGGTGATGGCAAAGCATTATGGTCTGAAATCCATGAAAGAATGTGAATTTTAGACAAAAAAATCAGAGAAACCCATTTCTTCCTAACAAGCCTAAGGCAGCTTTAAAATTTCAATCCCTTTAGACTGATCCTATATACACTAAATAAAATCAATGGTAGATTGACACCCTCCACTCCCCCACAAAGTTCACCTTTTGTTGCCCACAGAACAGTTGCAGATTGCCAGTGATATTATGTTTCTCTTCAAAGATGGCTGACTGGCTAATAATTTACTTTTACCAAAATCTCCTTTGCTATGGGGAAAAAAAAAGCATTTGTAGATTTCACATCTGTTTCCATACAAAAAGTTTCACTAAAGACCTTTTGTTAATAGATGGTCTTGTCAAAGCAAAACTAATCTTGATCTGAACTACAACCATTTTGACCTATTTTTTTCCCCTGAGAATTCCTGAAAAGCTTAGTTTTCATGCTGCATTGGAATGGAAACAAATTTTGAAGCTTTGCAGGCTTTCACAGAACAGATCTGCTGGCCTCTGGCCACTGCTACTGCCTTCTCTTTGCTTCAGCATGGCCTGGCCAACTCACTTCAGTCATGTCCAGCAGAGCAGTCAACAGCTTGTTTAAGCTCAGGCTTTTTCAGTTTTGTTTTCTCTACCAAGACACCAAATTTAAGAGCCAAGCAGGGTCATTTGTGCAACACTGGGCTTCTTGCCATTAGAAATCAGATGTAATCAGACAAATGTTATGTACTTCTCCGAAGAGTCACTGGAGACAACAACTGACTTTATTCACCACCACTGGGTTTGAAATGGTGGTATAGAGATGCAGAACTTCTTATAAGTTATAAAAATACCATTTTTAAATTCCATTTTAATTCAACATGATTCAGAAATATGATTCAGTTTTAAATATCAGATGAAGACTACAGAGGACCAAGGATGTATAAACCAGACAGGGAGCGGGACACAAAGTCAGCTTGTATTACCACTCAACACACAAAAAACTCCCAAAAAGTTGTTTCTCTGATGCGCTCTAGCATGTGGTAGTACCACAAGGCTTAAAAAGCACACAGTACAAAATGCTGTTGGCTTATCCGTTGTTCCACTGATTTCAGTTCCGCATAATTAATGTGACATAATGTAAAGAACCTAGGACAGCAGAACATGTACTGAAGACATACATCCCATGTGCCTACAAGTGAGTGGTGAAGAACAACAGAGGGGACGCCCACTAAGTAAGGCAAAGTGCTTTTCAGTTGTGGCTTTGTAGGCAATACAAGATGAAGAAGGTCATTTAATCAGTTACCTTGAGCTATAGCATCACTGGGTTCTTGGATTTCTTTTTCCTCTTTCTCTTCTTGGACACAGGAGGCAGCAGACATTTGGGCAAGAGCAGATGCACAGTTAGCAGCAACTCCTGTAAAGCAACAACACAGCTACTGCTGGATCATCATTTCCTCCCCAGTTCCACACAACTTCAACAAGAGATAGTGTCAAGGAAAGTTGGTTGGGTATGTTTATGCTGTATGTGATTCCCACAATCCTATGCAAAACTGGAACTGGATCCTGCATTTCTTTCTCCCAAATTCCTTCGAGGAAAATTACCATCCTATTTTATGAGCCTACCATGTCATCCCCCATGTAGCAGTACCTAGAGCACAGCTCAGCCGGGCTGCCCTCCTTAGTCCATCCAGGCTCACACAGATGGAGTCCTTCTCCTTCTGGTTCTGCTCCTTGGCTCCTTCTGCTCCCAAGATGAAGGCCAGCCCCTTGGAGCTGCCTGCCATGCGGCCAGTCAGTGGTGTGGACAAAGTGTCAATCAAGTTCTTCCAACAGCCAATTAAAAGGTATCGGGCAAAAGCAATTCCTAGAGCGGGAAAAAACATTACTAGTACTACTAGAAAATGACACAACAACAGTTTTATCATCAGTGGTAAAAAGCCAAGTCACATTTGTGCTCTGCATGCTGAACTACCAATTCACATGTAGAAAGTACTGATATACTTTCTTTTTAGATTGTTATTCTACACAATTTATCTGAATATGCATAACAACGCACTGCTGGTAGACACACTCGTAATACAGTCTTAATACCTGCAACAACAGAATCATCTGTCTTCCGGTTTTGGGAAAGAGGAGATTGAGCTGAAGCAGATGCCATCAATTGGCCACCAATTGCACTGCTTCCCAAGCCATCGATGTCTGCCAGAACATTAAAAAACATCAAATTACTATGTGACACACAGATGGTACAAGGAAAGCATCTCTTACTGGCTCTTTGTTCAACTAAGTACTTGCACTCCTGACTTCTCAGGTATGTTTTGTAGTTTTTGGCAGCTTTCTGAAGCCTAGGTATAAATGAAAGAGCTGTGGCATCTTACGCACTGCCCAGTACAACCAACTGTTGAAGAGGGGAAATATCCCACTCTCAAAAGCTGCCCTCCCCCTCTCCAAGTTATACAGTGAACAGAACTTCGAGCAAAGATTTCATGGTATTTCTTACAGTTCAGAACTTACCACACAATTAAATCTCTGTATTTCTTAGTATAACATTTCAAATCCTGCTAAATCCTGTATTTAGATCTTCCCAGACCTCAGTGTGAGTCCTCAAGATGCACTGGGATCCTGTGTCCTAAACGGGATTTTTAACAGACCTATGTAGGCTCACTCCCAAAAAAAGAAATAAAACCCTTTCTCCAACAGAACAAAAGACCAGTTTCTCGCAGAGTGTTTAATGTTAGGGACAACAGGTTAATTTCCTTTCTAACAGTCCCTTCTCCACATACTTCTGGTTATTGTTTTTTCAAAGTGTTTCTTTCATCTTCCCAGCTCATTAGCTAAAAGCAACACTGAGCTCAATACAATCAGCGAAAAACTTCCAGAGCAGTGCCTTTTGATCACCACTTAATAGCTCAGCTGAAGCCAGTGTTCTCCCTGCATACCCTGTTTTAATTACATACACATTAAAGCAGACAGTGCATTTTGTATCAACACAGTATCACAGCCATCCTGCTGTCTTTCAGCTGATACAATTTGATTTTTTCCCCCTCAAATGAACCTAAGGATTGTTTTTAAGCACTTTTTAGATGTGCTTCATGTTTTCAGCTTCTCTCTAGTGCCATTTGGCATATTCCTGGCATAGCACAAATCTAAACCAAGGGGAGTCCAATCTGTGGAAGGCTTCCAGGATCCAATGCCACTATTTATATTTGTACTGCACCACAGGCACACTGGAATGGCTTTGCTATGATATCAAGAAAATAGCAGCCTTACTGCTTATCTTTAACAAGTATCAAGTTGACCAGAAGTGAACCTGACAGAATTAAGAGACATTTTGGTTCAGTGAACAAAACCACTCTCCCTGTCTCTCAGGGACAAGTTTGATTTTTATTAAACCCATGCTTCAAAAGCACTGTGACGATCCAAAACAAACACTTAAGTACCTGCCACAGCTAGATCTGGCTCCTTCTCTACTGACAATTTCCTGCAACATCACGCACTGCATGACACCATGCTGTTCTCTATGTAACGCAATGAAGCAGTGTGTCATTGTAGCTTGTTTTAGACGGGTTTGGAAGTTAGTCTTGCCACCATAATATAGTACTGACCAGTCAGCATGCTGATAAGTGGAAGGCTGTGTTCCTCAGGGCTTCCCCAGTATCCAGCTTCCCCTAGTATGTTCCTTTCCAGTACTTGGTGGTACAGTTCTTCAATCCAGGCCTGGGAAAATACCATCAACACTCCACTGGACTGGACCTGCTTCATGAACTCCTTCTGCAGAGAACCATAAAAGCCAGATGTAAGACAACAGTAGGCTCTACAGCATGAGCCTCAGCCCTCAGATCTACTTCTGAGTAAGGGACTGCAGTAGAAATTAAATTATGCAAAGATAAGAAGTAACTGAGGATTGCAATCATAGAATTGTTAAGGTTGGAAAATATCTTTAAGATCATCAAGTCCAACTGCTAACCCAGCACCACCACCATGTTCACCATTAAACCATGTCCTCGAGTGCCATACCCACACATTTTTTGAACACTTTCACGGGCAGTCTGTTCCAGTGCCGTACAACGCCTTCCACGAAAAGCAATTTCCTAATATCTAGTCTAAACCTCCACTGGCACAACTTGAGATCATTTCCTCTCGTCCCCTCACTGGTTACACGGGAAAAGAGGCCGATGGATCCCCATCTCACTGCAACATTCTTTCAGGGAGTTGCAGAGAGCAGTAAGGTCTCCCCTGCACTTCCTTTCCCCCAGACTAAACACCCCCAGCTCTCTTAGTGGCTCCTAACTGGACTTACTCTCTAGACCCTTCACCAGCTCCACTGGCCTTCTCTAGACACACTTCAGCTCCTCCACGTCTTCCCTGGAGTGAGGAGTCAAAACTGAACACAGGATTTGAGGTGCAGCCTCACCAGTGCCTAGTACAGGGGACAGTCACTGCCCTGGTCCTGCTGGCCACGCTATTGCTGATATAGGCCAGGATGCCACTGGTCTTCTTGGCCACCTGGGCACATGTTGGCTCATGTTCAGCTGACTCGTCAACGCTCCCAGGTCCTTTTGCCCCAGGCAGCTTTCCAGCCACTCTGCACCAGCCTGTAGTGCTACATGGGGTTGTTGTGACCCAAGGGCAGGATCTGGCATTTTATTGAATCTCATACAATTGGCCATAGCCCATCAATCCAGCCTGTCCAGATCCTTCTGTATGTGTCTCTGCAGTGGAGACAAACAAGGAGCTCTCCCTTCTCCTACTGCAGTTAATACAAGATGCAAATCATAATGACAGTTCTTGCATGGTGACGGTGGGACATGCTGATCTCTATTTCCATGAGGTAGGAGTAGTCTCTCAAATCCAATAAAAAGACGTTGTGACACCTAATGTTGCCAGTCCAGCAATTGGGCCCTTCTACACTGAACCGTCAGCACAGATGAACTGGCGTCCCATTATATATTAGGATGATCTCTAAGAATACTTTGGTCATGCTCAGGCCTGTTGTGCACAGTGATTCCCTTAGAGAATGTTCTGAGTCACTGATCTGTACCTGACCTGATGCAGAATATACCAGAACTAAGCATGATGTTAAACACCACTTGTTTTTGAGATGATCTAGATTATAAATTCTCTCAAACTGGAAGCTCTGCAATAATAGTATATTTTGACATGATTTTTTTTTTGTTCCATATATCACAATATTTTTTTTCAGAAAACTCTGAAATAACGTCTCTTGGGCAACTAAGTCAAAAAACATAGATTCATATAAATCTTGAAGCCTTCAAAACAATTTTTAAAAAGCCCAAGAAGCTGAGGAATTCCAGGTGCAAGAAAATCATTATTTCACATTAGTAAGACCCAGTTATTTTTTACTTTAACTTCTCATGTCTTCATCTATGGAAATACAAATTAAGTATTAAGCAACAAATTTGGAATTAGGCTCAAAACCAGTTGCAAGATGAAGGTATGTCCATGCACATTATCAAGAGACAATACTTGCTTTTTATGCTAATCTATTCTGAAAATAGTTTAACCATCAAAATGACTGTGACTTTAATGACAATCAGTAAGCAGTATTCATTCCCCCCAAATCACAGAGAAGCTGTATAATTCAGACACTTATGCAAGATTCATAAGCAGCTTGGAGAATGCTTCATTTGCAATTACTATTTCTCCACTTAGCAAGCAGCCTGAAGGCTTTGTGTGTGGGCTGGTTTATGTGAGAGGGAGGAAAATAAATTTTCTCTTTTTTTTAAACAGTTTTCCCATATTCCCCAACTCACCAGCAACACAGGGGCTTGGGCAGGCTTCTTCCTGTAGTAATCAGAGTTGACCAATTTTAGGTTGAGCAGCAGAGTGTAATGTGATACCACGTAGAGACTGTCTGCATTCATCAGAGTCTGGAAGCTGAAATTTAGGTTTCCCTCAAATCCTGGTGAGTGCATCATACCTAAGAAAAACATCATGTGAGCGTTCACATTTTACACAGATTTTTCCTGGAAAAAAATATCAGAAACTATCCCTAGTGTTTTGGCAGCAACAGATTGCTAGAATAGTTAACGAACCATCAGTAGAAATTACTCTACTAAACATACTAGAATAGGGAATAGAAAAATAAGTAGCTCATCTAGAATGCAATGCTGCAAGACAAACTGAACACTCCAGTCACAGTCCAGCACAGCAACATGCTAAATTTGAAATACACAAGGAGCACCAGCATTCAGTGGGACGACTGTCAGGTACAAAGCAAAGGGCAACACACACCTGCAATGCTAACTGGAAAAGTGAGGTGGGAAGGCGCAGGCCCAAAGCCTGTGTAATTAACCGAGAATACATTGCACCAAATGGTGCTAATGAGGTCAGCAGCCCTTTTAACCTCCCAGTAAACCTGTTCTGGCTAAGTCAGTTGTTGGATGGGGACTGGAGTGCTCAGCACCTCGCAAGATCAGGCTGTAATCACACATGTGGACAAGTATCTGGGGTCAAGCTGGCTGGAACTTGTTACAACTCCAAGCCCTACTTAGTTCATAGAAGGCCTACTTTCTAAATAGCTGAGCACTTGCAGTTCTGTCAGACCCAGAAGCCACCTGTAAGTATTCAGGAGTCCTGAAAACACTTATTTGTATGAAATGACAGCCTACAATCATGCTGAGTGGCACAATCCCTTCTTCCCATGGATGGCACATACATTTTCCCCTGAGTTAGCTGACCTACTGGTAGAAAAACATAAATCAAGTATGAGCAACACCTAGTTGAATCCCCATGATCTGTACTCTGAGCCATGAAAAAACTAGAAATACTAGATCAACCCACATGACTCACAATATTTCATGGTTTTCACATCAGCTGTGAAATCCATTCATATAATATCAATTAGGGAAGATAAAGGAGTCAGCTTTATCCTAGAGGAATGTTTGAAATGGAACAAAAACCAGCTTCCAAGGTTAGTTACATGATGAAGCAAAGCTGTGTCATTTGTTACCTGCTGCAGTGGTTTACTGAGAACATATTCCTCCCACCATAAAGATCATACCTCTTCTTAGACAAAATACAACGAACCATTAACATAAAAAAAAAAAAAATTCCACACATAGAAAAGAAGCAAATGTTTTTCTTGCCTCGTGAGGGTTTGAAAGCTCTGTGCTGCTGCCTTCTCGGACTTTCCACTGTCGTCACTTTGGGGGCGTGGATAAGGTGAGTAACTGTTTGAGGGCGGATTTAGAAAGAGAGTAACTGTTCCAGGGTGGGTCTAAAAAATGAATACCTGTTCAAGGGAGCAACCTCTGTGGAAGAAGGGTGATAGGGCTGGCCACAAACCATACCCACACAGGCTGCCATGTGCTTGGGGTAGATTTCTCATGGTGAACGTTAATAGAACCTTTACCTAGTACCAAAACTGCAACCACGTGCTGTGAGTAGCTCTAGTGATTTCTTCACCACTGAAAACAAAGATGCATCTTAACACTTTGTTGGATGGAGGATCATGATATTGATGTATCTATCTTATCTCTCAGTGATTGGATGTTTTATCTCTCTTAAATATGTACCTTGGGGACTAGAGTAATAAAAACCTCAAGGCAGAGAGGTATGTAAAAGAACAAACAAACAAACCAACCCACTTTATTTCGCATTAAAATATTTTTTAACCTGTGCAACCTTCTAGACAAGATTACAATTAAAAAGGAAGGTACAGAACTGCACAGAAAAGTGGATACTCCATAGTGGGTATGTATTTGAGCACCAAAAAGTATTGGGGAAAAATATGATCCCTAATTTCCTCTAGAATACAGAAGAATAAACAACTGCATTTGAGAGATGCTGAGACCACAAAAACAGAAGATGAGCTGATGCTTACCAACATAAAAACCTTCCCTCTAAAAACTATGGAATAAAAACTGAATATATGTGCTAACTTACTCCTAAGGCATTAACTTTCAGTTAACCAACTTACTTGCAAATTTTAATTTCACTATAACTCTGCTTAGCTGACTTTGCTTTTTCCATGCTTATATCAGCAGTGCCTCAAATTCCTACCTCCATTCATTGCCTTGCTATCCTACGAAAACATACTAATTTTGCAATGCTATCTATCTAAGGACCTAGCTTGTAGGAAAGACTACTAAAGTGTATTTTTCCCCCTAAGTGTAAGAAAAGTTGAAAAATTAAGCAGAACTGTTAAATAAGGTCTCCAAGAAACACAAAAATACTGCTTCTGTATTGGCTGGTCTCAGAAATGCACCTGTCTCCTTTCTCAACTTGAATCTTAACCAACACTCAAATTTCCCAGTGTATTCTTCAAGAATTATACATAAATAAATATTGTGTATACAATGAATAGGATCAGTCCCTCTAACTTCATCACCTAATCTGTGCCTTGAATTGCTGGTGCTAATGAAGGATCCAGATGTAAAGACATACACGTTGCTTACAGAGGCAGATCAAACTGGTGTCTGGGAAGCCCTCCAGGGGGAGTTCCTACCCACTGATATTTGTTTCAACTTTAGTAAGTCTATCTCTCTCTCTCTCTCTACAGGTCTTCAAACTCATGGCTCCCTCACCTACATAGGAACACAATTTCTCACCTCAGGAGGACTGATGGACATTTGCTTAAGATCTGAGGTACAAGTCAAGGGAATGTTTCAGATGGATTGAGTCTCATTCCAGGTGTCCAACTGAAACAGGAACTGCCCAGATCTTATGAAAGCATAAAAATACAACCTGGAACAGCCACATCTCCATGAAAATTCCAGGATACCACTTCTAGGCTGTCTTAATACAGTAACTTGCTACTCTACTCTTCTGTGATTCCTTATTGAGTGGCATCTTCTAAGAGTAGTTCACCAAATCCATCTGGAAACATAGTGTACATTTTTGAAGTACAGGTTTAGCCACAGCGGTGGCTTTCTTAGGAAAGTGAAAGGTCTCTCTCAACTCAACAGTCTAAGTCCAAGACTAGGTATCTTTTTAAGAAAGATGTACAAACCACAGATTATGGATTTAATGCAGAAATTGAATTATATTCTTTCATCTTTCTTACTGTATTACTCATACTGAATGCCAACAAAAGCTGAGTTTAGGCTTAAAATCTAGAAGTCTCCTACGTCCACATCTTCCACAGCTTTAAAACACACTCTAAAGACTTGACAGACAAAAGAGAAAAGAAGCAGCATACTCATTAATGCACGAGGTGCACAAAGGTTTGAGCTAGAGGTCTAGCACTGGTCTTTCAGCATAACCTCAAGATCATCCTTTTTCAGGAAAAAAGAAATACCTGTGACAGAAAGGATGCTCTTGAGCACCTTAATTAGGAAAGTAGTTAACACTGAAGCCTCGTTTAGGCTATCTCCTTTCTGTGATATAAAATGGTCTATGTTTCTTAAGAATAACACCCACCATCTTTCTGAGTTAGGGTTTATTTGGGTAGCATTTAAACAGGGTATCAGAAATATCAGCTTATTCACCCAGCTTCATATATAAATTATGCTGCCTGATGATGGAAAGCATCCCTTCTGACTCTGTATGAGTTTAATGTGTGTGAGAGAGCACAAATGAATGAAGCAATGATTAGGAGACAAGTAATTGGAAGGGCAATTGTGGTAAAGTAAGTTAAAGAAACAAATATATTTTAGTAAACATTCTCAATTCAGCCATTGTCAGGAAAGCAGAACCCTTCTAAAATACACACACATTTTAAATACACTATCAACAGGACAAACTAGCCTTTGCATGACTATTGTTTGTTTGACAGGTCAAGATCACAAATGTTCTAACCATGAAAGAACAGAATATATTTAATCTCTTAAAAGGCAAGATCTTAATTATTCACTTGGTCTGGGCTTTGAGCTTTGGATTTCCTGTCATATTAGAGAGCAGCATTATGAAAAACAAAAGAGTGAAGAAGAATTCTCCTCTTTTCCTATATTTTCCAGAGCTTACTGCTGTGGAATTGTTATCACCCTCCTTGTGAGGCTGGCATTACTAACAATAACACAGTGATGTACTAAGCTACTTATATCTCATTCAAAACAGGTGATGGTACTCCCCACACCCCTTTCATGCTGAGGGGCAACCCCAACCTCTCTTTAATGACAGCATGTGCAAAGCTTCTCAACAGATCTTCACAAACCTGTTGCTACAGAAAATTCCATTTCTTTATTGATTCAGGATATAATCCAGAGCCTGCTAAGAGTCAGTGAATTGACCTCCCTTTGAATCAGTGTCTGCATATTCAATCTGCTTTGTCCTAAATGAAGTGTGCTGCTGGAAAGGAATGTACTGTGTAAAGCCCAAACCTCCTTATTCTGGATAAGTATATCCTTCAAGAAAATCCATGTACAGGGCTGTCAGAGTGTGCATGCTGGTTAGACAGTAAGTATGTGCTTGCAAACCTGAGCAAAATGTTGAAGAGAAGCTCTGCAGTGCTCCATCCACTTCTTCTATGCTGGGAAGAGCTATAAGCCGAGGAAGTAGAGCTTCAAGTGACTGGATAAACAGCCGTGCACTGTGTTGGTCTGCTTCTTGGCTCTTCAGCAATTTCAGAGAGAGAGCAGCAGTACGTAATGACCTGTGACCTGGGCAATCCCGCGGCGTCTGCTCCTCATCAGCCAGGGAGCAATTGTCAGAGCCTATGTCTGAGACATCAGACCTGCCTGAATCCTTTTCTGCTGCCATGGAATACTGATCGCACGAATCAAATTCAGTCCTAGAAAGATCCTGGTCATCTACACTGAAGTTACTTTCACTGTATCTGGATCCATAGGACCGGGTCTTGCAATCAACTGATAAGAAGTTAGTTATATCTGGATAGACTATGGTGTGGCTTCTTTGAACAACATCTGGCTGGTCAATGGTTTCTGACTCTGGTTCTCTATAATGAATCTCTTTGCTTTCGTGTCCAGCTGGAGATGGGAGCGAGTTTTTTTGACTTTCTGGATTATCCTCTGGAGTTGTCTGTCCCATATCCCCTTCCAAAGTAGTCTGGCCAGTGTCTGTGGTAACACTAATGCTAATATCAGGACTCTTCTCATTTCCTGATTCCCAGGCAGGGTTTTCTGAGGACAGGATGCGTCTCTGCCACCTGAAGTCAGCATCATTGATCTCCATGGAGTCCCTGCTTGTCTCGGTCCCGTCCTTCAATTCTTCTAAGCGCTGGAGCAGCAGCTGGGTCTGCTCTTCACTGAGACCCCTCCCTTGGCTCAGCTCATCTAATGCTCCAAGCAGGGCAAAGACACAGGACACTGAAGCATAACACGCTTCAATACCACCTTTGATGCAGGCTTCCGTCATCCCATCCATGATACTACAATTAATACAGAGTTTATTTAAGTGACACAAGGTGTATGGTGAGCACGTCACTGTCATTCAACATCATCCCTCCATAACCAAGAAAAAAAAGAAGTTAACTTATTCTTTAAGACTATTCCTGAGAAAGACAATTAGTATTAGGACAAATTATTAAGTCTCCCATGCAAACATGGTCATTATTAAAGGGAGTGCCAATAAGGGAAACAGTTACCATGCATTTATACCAGCATGCACCGCATGTTCTCTCTTGCAGTCAAGCACTTAAACTGAAGAAAAAAAAAAATCTCAACACGCAGCTGAACTAAATTTAAAGCCATCTGTGTCCTGAAAATGATCTTATCTACAAGAGATAATCTTTATAAGAACTGAGAACCTTTCTTGCTCAATCTGACAATGTTTAAATTTTCTATGACCTACTTTGACTCCATCTTGGAAATGTACCTCTAACTAAACACACAATTATTTCACTGCAAGTTTAGGGACCCATACCCAAAAATTTCCAGTGTAAACCAACATATTTGAGTATTTTGGCAATCTCCACAAGGTAGTTATCTATGCCTTTACAAACAGGCCCAGACTGATGACAAACCAGTAAAAGCTTTTAAATCTTTTCCATTTTCACAGCTTATTTAACCAGGCAGATATCCTGGCACATATTGGGTATGCTTCTGAACTGCTTAAGTGCCCTGTGTGCACAGGTTTGAGACAGACAAGGCTAAAGGAGGAAACAGAGCGTACAGCTTGAGAAGATCCAGATGGGACTTTCTTTTAGAAATAGACCTCTTCTTGGATTCTGACTCAGAAGAGCATGGCCCTGCCAAATCACAAAGCTGCCGAGGACTGCCAAGTATCTGAAGGGAAAGAAAACAGAAGTAAGTAGAAGATTATCTAGGTATTATTTAAACACAATAAATAAGTCTTAATTCTGTCAAGCCCTGAAACCCAAGGTACTGTAATTTCTCACAGCAAAGGAGAACAGCACACTGATGTTCTACTTATTAAAGCTACCTTTCCCCTTTTTAAGGCAGAAAAGCAAATAAAGAAAAAGAGAATATTCAGCAAAAATCACATATAGGATGTTCTCCAGTGCTTTACATTTTTGACTGAATTTTTTTCATCTGATACTACTCATAAGAATATTTTTATGCCTACTTAAGTATTTTTTATTATAGTTTATACCAAAGGAAGCTTTTCTATTCAGTCACCTAGGTAAAAAATGCTGGAGTCATGCAAAGACAGGCAAAGTGATTCCTTCAGACTCAACCTGCTAGGTGGCATCTTATTAATGCCTGGAAATACAAACAAGCGTGTATTAATAAGCCCAAAGAGGTGCCAGGTATGTTCTGCAGAAAACAACATTAGACTAAGCTTTTCCTAAAACTTCAATTATCATCTCGCTATCGTTCAAAATCAGAAAAAGACAATGACAGGATTACTCCTAGTTTAGACAGCAACCAAGGGGGTGGCTGTGTGATGTTAAGAGAGATTTTCCAGAAACAGAACAGGCTAGGTATGCACAAGCTAGATGAAAAATTCTCTAGGAGGTATCACTGTTCCTAAACATTTCATAAATTGCCTCGCATTCCACAACACGAGAAGAAAGGTGCACCTATGGAATGTAAGAGTCCATGATTTCAGCTAGTGCTCAAATAAGTCTCTTCAGTTCTAGTGCTCTCAGAGGCACTGGACAAGAGGCCAGAATGGACCAGTCTTGAAATGCCTTCTTCAGCCATTGGCAGCTTCCTTGTGTCTATTCAAAAAAAGCTCAACGAAACTGGATTTCAATAACCTGGCATGTAATCAAAGCATATATTCACCTTAATGCCTGGAAACTACACTGTGAGGATGTGTGTAGGGAAAGATGCCAAAGAAGTTGCAAACTGGAACGTTATGCTCTAGCTCACCCAAAAGAGCAGTCATGACTCAGTGATGGGATCTGCTCCGTGCAGTACCACAGCATGAGCACTGACAGAGTTGCCATAGTAGCCTTCGCTATGGAGACAAATACAGCTATTAAAACTGCATGAAACTAAAAATATTTGTCAGAGTGGTGCTGATGTACCAGTTGCGCTCAGAAAACATGATTTCAACATGCCTAGGTGGAAAGGTCTAAAATGTATTGGTATGCACACATCAGCAACACATACTGTTAAATAAACATTTTGTTTTACGTGCCTGGATTTGCACATGTGATTACCCTACCTCTTTCATGATTTTGATGGCTTCTACTCGATGTTGAGGTGGTGGGTAAAGCAATATCCGGTGATACAGAGACTGCAGCACAGGCTTCATGGATTCCACTGACCCCACAAGTCGAACCAGTTCTGCTGCAATATAATATATGGTTCGTGCAACAGGCCCACTGAGGGCAGGAGCTGTGGAAGAACAACCTGAACCCCGGCCGTGATCAGAGATCCCTGACGAAGGTGAATCAGCCTCAAGGCAGACGCTGCTGTGGGCAGAGGTGATAGTTTTGTCATGGATTGGATTTCCCAGGATTACTACTAGGGCTGGACACAGTTGCTTCCTGAGAAAGAGAAAAGCAGCAGATGGTAACTGGAAAAAAAAAACTCTCACAGGAACAGATTGAAAATAGCCCATGGTTAAATGAGATACACACTCTTGTTTTAATGCTCAGTCAACAGCAGCGGTTAGAAAGAATAACAAATTACACCAGGCTTTTTTCACCTCCCAAGCATCAGCATACTAGTACATATGGAAATACCTCTGTGTGCTTTAGAAACACGGTACTGATTTTGCAGGTTCCTATTGCTGCACAGTGCTGTCCCTTTGCAGGAAAGCATGCCTGCCTCTTTCATTGGCTGTAACCTATCTACCTGGCAAGGTAGAAATTCTAGGCTTCTACTGCTCAGCGTTTCTTCTTCAGTCCAACTTGAAAGTTTTAAAAAAAATCTGACTAAACTAGAACTAACCTATGTTAACTAGAAGGCAAAGTGTCCCATCACTGCACGTGCATATATTTTAGTAAGCACCCTTAGCTGCGAGCCTCTGTTTGGCTGGCTTTTGAGAACATAAAGCCCTCTACAGCAACTCAAAGTGTGCCCTATACTATTCATATGCCACTATACAGTAAATACCCATCCTTCCTCCAACTGTCTTTCTGCATGAGCACTCATGTTAAGTGATTCAACACCAGCAGATCACTCTCCTGTGGAGCCTAAACCAACTCAGCACTTTGCTCCATTAGCTGCTATTTCAGCTTTGCACTCACGCACTTGACATTTTACTTCAGTCTGCAAGACCTTAATTTAAGAAGCCAAGTGCTGCGTGAGAATGAGTCCCAAATCTGGTTTTCATCGATGTCTCAGAGGCTCAAGCAAGTGCCTAGCACAAGTACCCAATTACAAGTAACAATTCATAAAATACATACTCATAGGTAAGTACATTTTATTTTATCAAGATTGTTATGCAGTTCAGAATTTTCATTGCTTCTCTTAATAAGACTGTTGAAACAACTTGGCTTCCTAAAGTCACAGAAAGAAAACCAGCTTTTAATAGGACATCAGATAATGACTTCAAGTTTGCTTATTCCATTTATTTCTCCAATCAGGTATGTTTCAACACATATCAATTCACTGCTTAAGAAACATGCCTGTCTCAAAGCAGGCATAATCACAGGTTGCAACAGCAGTATATTCCTCACACATCTTAGTCCTATCAAAGTGCTTCTGTATCAGGCTATGGAGAACACTGTCAGAACACAGAGCTAAGTCTTTTCTGTCTGCTCCCTTTATCTTCTGTCAAGAACTGACTACAAAGTGCCAGTCAGAGTGAAAGCTGTGTGCATGTAGACAACAACTCCTTCAAGAATACAACAGCTAGCAGTTTGGATCCCAACTTCACCAGACAGGTAATGCATTAGAGTGTACTTATATTGCTATATATTCAAAATTATGTTTGCAGTTTAAACTGTTTCATATCTTCCTAGTGTTTTGGGTTTTTTCCCCCCACTTTAGCAGGTAGCTGAAGAATGCATATTCATTGGCAGCAATGCAGCTTAAGAAGTTCCAACCCTGATGTCTTGCTCTCTGGTGCACAGTTACAGATAAAAACACCTGTAGATTTGCAGCATAAACCGGATCATCAAAACGATGTAAATTGAAAATAAAACAGCAAGTGTTTTCTTTTAACTGAGATAATTTCAGTGACCTTGCTTATAGGATGGCCCCACAGTCAGTCATGTAAACATAAACAAAGGATTGGGTGAAATTCAAAGGCAGAAACTTCAGAAATGAATCTGCCATGAAAGAGAGAGTTCTGCTCTTACATAAGAGCTCCAAGAGGCCTCAGCACTGAGTCCCTGTGCAACACTTGTGCCAAGCGTTATCAGCCTGAAGACCTCCCAGTCTTACAGCCACTGATGTTCTTGGGACAGCAAGGGAAATGATGGGTGCCTCCACATGTTCCATCCTTAGAACTGGACCCAAGTCAAACATTTCAATTTCAAAAATTACAGGGTAAAAGCACAAGAAATACATTTGCCATTAACAGTCACATATATCTTTCCTTAATACCATCACCAGACAAGGTCATAAGATGGGCACAGACTGCAAGAAACTGCGTATTAGTTACATTCTTGCTTGATTACTATGATCCAATTATCCACAGGCTATAAAACCCCCATTGTTTCAAACGAACAGAAAGGAACAGATTATTTTAGGTGCTTTGAGGTGATGGTATCAAACAATTTAGAGGTAGATATGAACACCAAAGATACCACACCTTTGTGGTGAAGTGTATTAAAAAGAAGAATTTCTTGATAAAATAGAAGCACCATTAAAACTATTTAGCCTCAGCCCTTATACAATGCAGGTCATAAGCATTTCAGGTCACCAGCACACCATTTGACATTAATTTTGTTTATCTTCCTGTATTATTGCATCAGGGCATTAAGAATCTCAACAGTACCCTCCTGTGACAAGCAAAGTATCTCTGTGTTTAATGCCACATACAAATCTAAACTACTACAGAAAGCACAAGAGATCTTCTGTTCTGGCTAAGTACATTGGACTTCATTACGGTGATAACTCACTACCAGGATTTAATGTGGCAGCTGAGCAGGAGGTCCTAACCAATTTCATATGAGGCATAGAAAGAACTGATAGTAGGTTAACAGCAAGCTCTGCTCACATCAGGAGACTTTTTACACGTTTGTTTGCATGGCTGAGGGAGCAGGTCCTTTAATATTTACAAACTGAGTCTTTGCACTAGTCTTCAGATGTACTCACCATATTAGATCAGTGAATCCTTTGTGCTGGTGCATGCTGGGAGAGGAGCTGTTTAGCATGGACAGGATACATTCCAAGTAAAGAAGCTGAAGCTGCCGATTGTCACTGGCAAAGAAAAGATGCCATTCACATCACAGTAAAACGAAGATTATTTAATTTTCTAAAATAACTACATTAGTTCACTTGAAAATTATACATAATTTACAGCAGTGATTTGTTTTCCTTCTTTCTATCAATTTACAATGGTGTGATCACTTTCATCATCCCACTTATTTTGTACTGACCACATGCAGTGACCTGCTACTTTAAAAAAATATATAAATGAAAAAAAGAGGAAGAATAAAACACAAATAATTACCCAAATTCAACCTAAAAACTTGGGAAGGAAGGAAGCCTTAAACAGAGGAAAAGGAGACAACAGATTTTGGACTACTGGATAGTTTCTTCAGACAATCTGAAGCGCATTTAGGCTACTCTCGTCTGGTTATTTTTTCTCTTTTCTTGGTGACAGCCACAATGGTCAAAAGTGGGTGCCTACAAGCACAAAGCTGCATGACAACATGGCTACCTTTCAGGGCCTTGCCAGTTACTCTGTCAGAACCATAAACACTAAGAAAGCTTCACGAGAAAATATTAAAGAACATGTGGACACCTGGAACTGATACACTTGTAACATGCAGTGTGCCTGTACCTACTCTCAACATTAACTGTGGGATCCAGGAGACGAGCAAAGCTGAGGTCTGCCTTATGAAATGAGCTCTCTGTGACAGTTGCACTGACAGTCTGGTTTTCACTCCTAAGAAAACTAGGATTTAATAATTCTCTTTTGGTCAGAGATGACAGCTGCAGGAATACATTTTATGATGTATGATAGTAGGCCGAGGAAGCTGTAAAGAATGGATTTATCTTAACTGACATTAAGGAATGAGAAATATCTGTTTTTTTGACACTGCCTGATTTACTTTTGTTCACATAGATGAAATCCAAGTAGAACAATACCTGTTTCAATGCCATGCAGTAAACACTGAGGCTTGAAGCTAGATTTCTACCTCCGTGCTATGGAGGGTTGAAAACTGCTGGCTGCTTATATATTTTAGAGGTGATAGATTTTTCCTCACAACAGTCCACGCCTATCTGGAAAGACACACGTGCTCCAGGTACAGGTGCCTTCTTTCCCAACAGCTTTTCTTACAATGTGTATTAATGCAGATGATCATCATCTTGCAGTTGACATTTGCATGGGCATGCACAGGGCATCCCTGCACTCTTGGTTTTATTTTCCCAGATGTTCACACCGATTAAATAATGCTAAGTAACTCCTCTGTAATCTCGCTATTATTAGAGAAACTCATTGGAAGAAAGTCTATAGAAGAACTGCACACAGATGTCTGTGCTATCTTTGTGTCTGGTAGTTCCTGGAAATTGTAGAGCATATAACGCTCTATTACTACCCATAAAAACCACATTTTAGAAGGTAAGCTCATGCATTTCCAAGTAGGTAGAGTGTATGATATTCCTAAATTTGAGGAATTCTATGAAAATGAAAATTATTTCAATTGGATAAATGCTGTCTTTCTAAGAAGGACAGATTTATTAATTCTGAATAGTTTCTGTTAGGTCTTTCCATGGCTTTTGTAATTGTTATTTTCTCTATGATGGCTGTTCCACCCAGAAAAGAAAACTTCTCCTTTGATTAGTATTTTACTGCTGCATGGAAGTTACTTACAGGTTAGATTTACTGGAAGCTCTTTAAAGCTGAACAGTGCACAAATAAGGCAAATTAGCTCCTCATTTCAAGAGAGGATTAAATTAATGCATTGCGAACAATACTTCCTCTAGTCAACACTTCATGTAAGCACAGCTTTGTCCCATAATTCCAGAACTACAACAGTACAATCACATGTATCAGTGAAACTCTCCATCTCCAGGCAATAAATGGAAATTATAAACTGAAATAACTCACTTTATGACAGCCTGGAGCTTCTCACAGAGCACAGTGAGGACAGATACAACATCATCACAAAGAGACTCAGCTGAAGTACCTCCAAAAAGGACAAAGATCAGGGGCATTACATATGAGCAGCAGGATTACAACCTCAATTAACTGCATGGACTTTGAGAGCTGGTCAGACCTTCTAAACAAGGAGCAGGGCTACCAAAATTCATTGAGAAGATGCAGTAGAAAAAGTCCTAGATTGGAAAGTGATATCCACAAAATGCAAAAGCAGCAGTATTAAATCTGGAGAGAGCATTAATTGCTTACATGCATTTACAGAAGGTTAGCTGAAATCCAATTCAGATAATAAAATAAGTATACAATTAAATAATAAAAAAGGACTGGCTCCAGTATTTCTACATGGCAGCCAATTTCTGTATCTCTCCCTGCAGTTTCTCTCCTACACAGCTTCTGATGTCTGACCAGGTTCTGATTTTATAAAAGGATGCTTGTGCTCTTCAAAGATTTTTAGCCTCCATTCACACAAGCTTTTCTGCAGAAATCCTGTGTGAAGGCCAAAAGCAGGGATTATTTTTTCCTATCAGAAGATGTTGAAAGTTAAACCAGAATGGGAGTAGAAAAACATTCTCTTATAAAGTAATCATTTGGCAAGTGTAAACACAACTTCAATAGTGATGGGCTTTCAAAAGTGGTCACTGTACAAACAATGTCTTTGGCCTGAAACACAATACCACAATCATTTGCAGATTCCACATCCTACTCCATCAATCTATTTCAATTCAGGAAGTAAAGCCACTTGAACTTCCTCCAGACCAATGAAACTCCTTAATAACAGACGTTAGCACCTTGAAACCATAATTTATTACTATGTTGAGTGCAACGCTGTTACCGTGGTCCAAATGCAGGCATAACCGAAAATATCAGGAGCTAACAGGGCTGTCTCAGTTCTTACCACGGGTAACAGAGAGAGCATCAAACTATGGAGAAGTTATGAAACCCTGAAGGTGCAACTCCCATGACATCAAACAGTACTTGATAAAAGGAAAGTTAAGAATAAAAAGTGTTACAAATACCTTGACTCTTTAATTTCTGCAAGGTCTCGTGGTTTTCAATTGTCTGTTGAATAAACACGAAGGTGTAATTGGTGCAAGGGGCATAAAACCACTACAGAAGCAATACTTTAACAGCAGAGCTTTCTTAAATTCATGTCCTCTGTCTGTTTTGGGTTTTTTGTTTGTTAGGGTTTTTTAAAGTGAAACATTTTGCAAAATGTTTTAAAAAATAACCTAAGATCTGTTTTAACAGTCACTTAGATTTAAGGAAATTGCACCCCATTGAGCTGAACCAGAATTTGTAAGTCCTTAAGGGATTTCCTAGACCTAAATCAACTCAGTAATAATTAGGCATGTAAATCACATTGAAAATAACTGAGAGAAAAGCATAGTTTAGACTTCATGAACTACTTAGAAACCAAAACCAATTGAGTATTAGGGAGTTTAGAATATTGACATTATTAATGTTACAGTACCAACAGAATTAATGGCAGTTAGGAAATGGAAATGACCTCTTACATTGTTTGGTTCAGCTGTGGTATAGGATTCTTCCTATAGTGCACAAAGGGGTCAACCCAAATTCTTCTCTCAAGCATCAATAACAAACTGCCAGGAACTAAATGCAGCTCTCATATGCTTTTACCTACACCTCAGCTATAAATGAACTAACAAAATTAAACTTGCAGACCCAAACAATTTCAAAACTACTGTTTGGTTTTGTTTGTTTGTTTGGGATTTTTTGGTAAATGTTTTGGCTAGTAAAATGAACCTACTTAGCACAAACAGAAGGCAAGTTTACTTAAACTGATTAATTCTTTCTCTAGTTGCTCAGCAGGATAAAAGCAATCTAATCTACTAATCCTAAATAGAAATGATCACTAAAAACAAGTGATCACCTTAACCCAAAACAGATGTAAGGAAAATAATCTGTACAACTACAGTCCTTAAAATTTTCTAATAAATAGAAACTTTTACAAATAGTACTTCTTTGACCATATGATATTATACAAAGCAGTACAAACAAATGTAAGAAGCCAATGTAATTTCACATGTACCCAGAATATTTACAATTTCACTGAAAATGTGCTGGGATTCATTCAAACAGCTCTCATGGACTTTAATAATGCAATAAGTAGAATCATATTTATTTTTGCTAACAAAAAAGCAATGAATTCCAGTAACTTAAAATTATCTTCTATAAAAACACTAAAAGAAAAACCTCAATTACACTTTCCTTAGTAGAGAATTTGTTTTCTTTATGTAAATATTTGTCATGCAAAAACTTTTGGCAGAAGGATTTCAATAAACCTTAGAAAAACAAGCAAACAAAATAAAAGAATGGAAAAGGAATGAAGCAGTCTGACATCACAACAAAGCCTCTTTTGTTTAATGGAAGGAAAAAAACCCAAAACCAGCCAACTAGAGCTGACAATGTGAGAACTGCGTTTCTGATAGACTGCTCTGAGGCAGGCGTAGTTGGAACCTGAAAAAGCTTTTAAACAGGATTAATTGCAGAAGAGTCAAATAAAAGCCACAAGGCACTCAGAGAAACAAAAAGGTATGCAGCCACGGACATGGAACCATTTGTTGATGCCAGAAGGCTCACCATGTTTTCTTGCTTTTGTCGTAACTGTAAAGTCAAGTCACTCAACATTTGGCTGAGGGTTGCCCGCACAGCGGTGTTAATGCTCCGCTGGTGACAGCTAGATACATATGTCTCAATGCAAACCTGATGAGGAAACAAGACAGCAGTACAAAGAGATGAACTGTAACTTACCGGGAACACACTTTAGGAGGATACCAAGGTCTCTCGCATGCAGACAGTCAGCCTTCCTTAGTATTTCTTATTGCTTTATTAGCACATTAGAAGCTTTTAGCACTATGGAAAACCAAGTAAGTGGCATCTAGAAGCAGCATGCAATTCATCAGTCTCACAGCTGCAGGAATGGTAGGGCAAAATTGGCAAAATCTCCTTCTGTCAAACCCAAGTGATTTTGGTACTTCTCTTGCTCTGCAGAGAATTCATTTAATGCTGCTTTGATTGTTCATTTCTTGATACTTATTTTTAACTATCCCTCTGCCAGTCTATGTCTGCAATGTAAATACCCTCCAATTCTTTAAGTTTGTTGCTTCTGATATACAGATATTTACCACTTTTTCTATGATCGTTATTACATATTGTAACACATCTGAAAGCCTTTGAAGGCCTTTCTTAACACAGAAAATACAAAACACTTTACCATAAATAACAGGAACAATTGCCTTTTAATAACTGGCAATCTAGCCGAGGGCTCCTCTGCTCAGAGACCCCATGGGAGCCAAGGTAGCAACAGACTGATGGATCATCCAGTTCCCAACTCCACGCCCAGCTGCTGGCAGTTTTCTGACAAGGTGCTGTGACTGAAGTCATGCTTGACTTTTGCCCCAGGTGATGTTACACAAATGGCTGCCAAAGCATAACCCAGCTGGGATGCTGGGGACAGCACACTGCAAAGTGCAGCTTCCCTCCTTCATCAGATTTTCTGTGGGAGGAGCTGGGTCTCTGTAAGACCTGCTGTAACTGTGGTAAACAGTGTAAGCACTACACAGCAACTACTAAGTAGATAAAAGGCTTGATGGAGCTGAGTGGGTTTGTGACAGACCTGTACAACACAGTCCTCTTGAAGAAGCAGTTTTGGTCCTTTGTCCTACACTAAGATTTATCTTTCACAATAACCACAAGAACAATACCCAAAAAACCAAACCAACCAAGCAAAACAAAAAGTGACTTCATGTACTTTTATATTTTTCAGTTTTTATGGTTTTATTCTGTCATTGTTTAGATATATAGCTTGTAGAAAGAAACATAAATATAGATTGAAGTAGCTGTGAAAAAATTATTAAAAATAGAAATTATTTAAAATAGAAATATATCATATAAATTATACGCATGAGTAGTATACATAAATGCATCTGGTGTACACTTTTGAATGAGAAGGCTATTATATGATATAAAGCCATTTTTATAGTTCCTTAATGAGGATGACTTTTTAAGAAGGAAAAATTAAAGTGATCTGATTACATAGGCTAATCAGCACTGACATGGGCACATAGACAAGACTCTTGATTGTTTCTAACTCCTACTGAAATGAAACCAAGCTATCAATCAGTCAGTGATGAAGAGATTCTTGTAAGTTAAAAGAAGGCCTGGACTAAGTCTGCCTATCATTCAGCTATCACTTGAACTCCAGTGGACAACCCCCTAAAAGCCTGTTAACCACCTACAGCCCTTTGCAGAGGCCAAACCATTCCAGTGCTGCTGAGATCATTCTTTTGAGCTGTAAGTCTTTTTCTAGAGTACCTGAATTAATTGATGAAATACCATTCTGAAAGGTAGGCTGACTTTCTGGAAAGAGCATGGTTGATATCTCCTTCTTCTCTCCCCTCCCCCTGCGAGCTAATAAGCAACAATACTGTCCACTTGAGTTCCAATCTTACAGAAGGCCTGTGTTCTAAATGGCTGGGCAAGGTACCTTTTGAAAAGCCACTGATGAAGAAGCAGCAGTAAAAACGCGAGAGCTCAGGGCTCCAAAGAGGTGTGCAATGGACATTTTGATCATTTCATGCATTCGGGGACTTCCAGCTCTATGGCATGCAAAACACAACTAAGAGCAAAACACAGAAGGGTTAGCTAATGAAACACAGAGTCAAACAAAACAAACCTTCAAAAGGTACACTGAAGCAACAAATACACACATCAAAATAAGCAACAGCATCAACTAAATTTTCTCGCAGGTGTCTAGGCAAGCATGGGAAGGTGCACAGGGGAAGATTTAGTCCATTTTTAATACTATTAATCTATTTTCAATACTATTAATATTTAAGCCACAAATTACAGTAGTCTTCATGTTGGATGCTTCCTTAATTTGAAGCTGATAATGTTCAGAGAGATCTGGAGTGCCATTATTTTGTACACATGAATTGAGAATGATCAGGCAGTACAAAATGGCCAGACTGCGGCTTTGTTTATCAGAGATAGTCCTCAGAGAGTCTTACCAGTAACAAAGGCAGCACCTTTCCAATTCTGCAATAGCTCTACTTTGCTACAGAGTGAGGCTAGGAAAACTAAGGGACTGACTGGGAAAGAAATGTCAAATAGTATGGGCACTGAAAGAGAAAGCTCCTCTCTGCCACCTTTCCCATAGAGCAAATCAGAAGGTTAACCAAATTCTGAACTGAGAAATTATTTTCTTTTTCTTACTGCTTATATATTGCAAAATTCAGATACAGAGGCATAGTGATTCCAGCTGTTCAAGTCTTTGCCTTACCTAAAGCCTGGGCAGGAGGAACCTTGGGAAGCACGTATGTGCCTGGCAGGATTTGCTATTTAGAAAGATCTAGGCCTTCACGGAGGCAGTGTTTTCTCAAGGAGTGTGGAAAAAAACCCTGTATCTCCAAACACTCCAAATAGTAACATGTACACTCTGTATTACTGCTTGTTCCAATTCACTGAAGGAAATGAGTTTTGTTTGTTTTGCTGGCACATCTCACCAGCCTACATTAGTTCTTGTTCACCATAACAGAAGAGAAAAGAACTATCATTGTGCTAATTTGTGTCAGCACACTAGCAAAGGTTTTTAAGAGCCAGGCTAGCCTTTTGGGAATGAAAGTGAAGTGCAACTACCAAGAACAGCAGAGTTTAACATCAATCTACAGAAGACACATGCCATTTTTCAGCATGCTTTTGATGAATAACAACCCTGCTGTTTACAGAGAGAACAGAAAATATTATTTCTGATACAGCTTATAGCACATAGAACATGACTGATTGACCATTTCCCCCGAGCTTCGGGCAGTGCTCTTAAAGACTGAAATCTGAAGGGTTTAGAGTCATTAAATGCTTTTCCCAGTAAGTACTTTGTTTAAGCTAGAGCTCTTCACCTACAGCAAAGAGATGCATTAAGCTGAATTCTTCAGCTTTTGCCTTGTATGTTAGAAAGTCTGTGAGAAATGTGAGAAAAACTGCAGTCAGAAGAACTATCAGTATTTTTTTCGGTTTATGACACTGACATAAGGAAGGTTTAATAGAACTTAAAAAATTGTGGCTTGCTTCAAAGTAGCAATTCAGTTCATCCTCGCTGCAGCATCTACAGATGGGGCTTACAAAGACCCACAAAAACAGCCACACCTTATGGTCTCACCTAGCACAAGAGAAACCAAAGTCTAAACTGTGCTAATCTGGAACAATTACTACCTTTTTTAAAAAATCCTGTGTATGTTACATACATGAACTGTTTATGTTGTATCCTTGCCTTTATAAGCACATTTTTTCACAAAATGGAAGTAGTTTTCTTTGGTTCCCTGTAATTCCTACAACTCCTTACTCAGCTTCCAGTAAGATAATGCAAGGTCAGTTTTATTCTTAGACTTGGAAAATACTGTAACTTCCAGCCAAAGTGAGCTATTTTCACACGGGATTTTTCTTTTTTTACAAAAACACCCACTCCAAATACCAAAAACCTGAGAAGGAACATGTCTCTAAATGTATACAGACACTTGGGGATGTAAGAGATGTAAATAACCTTTACATTCCTTCATGGACACTAGTTCTGCCCATACCATGTTAACAATATAATTTTATAATATGTTCTGCACACAACAGTGTGTGCTGCAAAGTTCTGTGCATCTTCTCTAACCTGAACAAACAGCCCCATGGCTTGCAACACACTGTACTAAAAATATTACCCAGCTACAAAGGCTCACTTAATACGCCTGCAGGTTGTTTTTCTACAACCAAAGCTCCTTTACAATTTAATTCAGACTAAAGTTTAATGGAATAAAGGGAGTAGAGTGATTAATAGCACCATGTAACTAAAGGCATAATACATCTTTTGCTTGGATGTACTAGGAAAAAGATACACATTAGGCTAACAAGGCACATTGAGGCACTTGTGCTAACACGACACACTATGGCTTATGCATCTCTCTTGAGGAAACTTCGTTAGTTTTAGACTTGCAGCAGGTAAGAAATCAGCACAGGGCTGTTTTATAAAGAACTCTAGAAAATCTTTCTATTGCAAAAAAGCAAACCAAAGTAAATCTGAGGAGTAGTAAATGTGCAATGCTGTAATATACAATTATCAGTCAGTTGTAGAAGGTCAAGAGCATCTTCTCATGCAAGCCCATCAAACCTGCCCTACTTGCAACTATTTCTTCACACTAGACATAAGGTAATACCAGTCCTTAGGATGGTAGATGTGTTTTGGACTGGTTCAGTTTCAAGCTACTTATGGAAGACACGCTCTAGGTAGTGGGGAAAGGTTAAGTGACACAAGCCATGGTATGAGAGAAGCACTTACCTCAGCAATCTTCAACACCGAACTCCCATTCAGCTCAAATGTGGAGGTGTATGTTATACAGAGCAAGACCTTGTGTCAAAAGAGAGGGAAGGAAAAAAATTAAGTTTCAGCCATTATTGACTCTCTTTCCCACCTATGTGCTTTTAGGCACAACACCGTCCAATTTTTAGAGCAGGCATCAGAAGCTTCTTAGCACCATGTGTTACTGGGATAGAAGAGATCCTCCTGAGCAGCTGCATCTGTGGGCCCAAGGCACCACCCAATGCATTACTTATTGCTGTCTCCCACGTATGACCACCAAAGGAAAGACAATCCAGGGATCAACTCTGGCCTTGGACTCCATAGCCAGAATCTATTCATATTTTAGCCACAAGTTTGCATGATTTATAATCTGTCCTTTCATTCATTTCTATCAGTATAACAAAGGAGGAAGGAAAAGTGCATACAAGTTATTATTTAGGTGGCACAGATAGGTAAGGGTTATGTGAAACAAGCTGACATGAGGATTTCCCAGCACAGGATATTTCCAGTAAGTGTATTATAGTCATTTGATAATGACTAGCTAAAAAACAATCCATAAATCCCAGTTCATGAAGGGAGGCTTGTCCTGTCCTAAATTCAGCAGGAGGAATAAGGACTAAAAGACACATTCAACATCTTACTTTGAAGGAAGGGAAGTGAGAATGTGATCTGAACTACCAGGAGCATGTGGGTGAGTGGGGCAATGGGTGAGAGGTGCTGCAGTGTAATGCCTTTAGCATCTGGAGATGTCCGTTCTCCCTCCTGTCTTACTTTCCAATCTCTCCTGCCTCACAGAAGAGTGTCTCAGCTCTTGTTCTCTCTCCTTCAAAGCTTAAAATTCCTCCAGTACCAGAATTTATGATTTGCTTGGTCTGAAATAGTATGAGTTTCTTGGGATAAGTGTACCAGCAAATATCAGTCACATTAGCACTAATGCATTGGTCTCTACAGCTTCTCAGTCCTACTCAGAACTACTGTTTTCTGCTTCACAAGGAAATTTGGGACATCAGATAAGTCAGCATTACTGGCTGTTAACTAGAAGCAAAGTACAGAAGAGCCTGTTCAAATGTGAGTTTGACATTTTCCTGGAGGAGGACGTAGATAACCTTTTTTGCATTTTGAGAGCCATACTGAAAAGTTTCTATACACTGAAACGCACTGCATCTTCACAAAAGTTTTTCTACAGCAGAAAAACTGTATTATACTACAGGATGTCACACCTTACTTCAAAGTTGTAGGATTTTTTTACTTGTTTGTTTGCTTCTTTGTTTTATAAATAAAATACCAATCAGGAGCTTGATCCTATTCTGACAGAAGATGATTTTACTATAAAAAGTATTCCAAGAAAACCATTGTGTAATGGCAATTTTACAGTTTTCTGTGTATGTTATCTTGCCTTGACTCTCAATCCTTCATAAATAGAAGTGGAATAATGTGGATAAATACCAGAGGTAGTGACAATAAAAAAGGGCATGCTACCCTTATGGATTAAAACAGTCCTGCACTAAAAACTCTTTTTTAGATATTTAGCATTTATCTTTAGAGCAAAGCAAAGTTTCTGAGCCAAGTTTCCTCTTCATGGTTTCTCTTTTCTTTGAAATAGGCAAAATGGATTTTCTTATCTTAGAAGTGTTACACAGGCCACCTTAGTATTACAAGCAGAGATACAAGCTACAGAGCACTTGAACTTGTCAGAGAAAGCAATCTAATTCTAACCACTAATGATTAAGAATGCTGTGCTTTGTATTTTTTTACATGAATTCCACAAATTTCTCTGCAATCTGTAATATTTAGTGGTACATGCACAAGTGCCAGTGACAATGAACTGTGATACCTCTCTTCCCGTCCACAGAGCAAATTCTATAGAATAACAGAAAAGTAAATGGTCGATTACAAAAACCCTCAATAATCTCATTTAGGTAGTAAGTACATAAGTTATAAATGCTGTTATTTCCATCAGCTGCTCAGTTCATATCTGCAAAACTTAAAACTTTAAAGCCAAACAGTTTTGTTTGGCACTAACGGGATTCTAAACTACTGGCCAGCCTCACAGTCAGCTGTTGGGTCTCACTTTCTCAATTGTTTATTACCCTGAAATTTTACTGACATTTCTAATAACTGTGAGAGCTCAACAGCTAGCTAAAAAATATATGCAGTACTTAAGGAAAAACTGTGATTGTACCTGACTGTACTCTGCAGGCACTGCTGTGTAAAACACAGGTGTAGAACACAGCTCATAAACCCACAGATAGACAACTGTTACCTCCCACTGACAAATCTCTTCTTATCACACTAAGGGCCGAGATGGACAGCGAGGTCCATGACTAATCTTATTCAGTGGTTTGTCCTGCTTTTCCCTGCTTGTTAAACCTCATTTACTTCATGTGATTTTCTGCTCTCTTGTCCCATCTTGTCCTTGTAGAGTGTGTTACTACCTAATGCTTTCCACACATTAAAACCTGGAAGCGAATTTACTACAATGCATGGAGGGACACATCAGTTTAGGCATTCTTTCAAGTCCTTGCTCCTCAAAACCTCTTCTTCCCCTCCATTTTTTCTTTTTTAATTTCCTTCTTTTATAGAGATTAACTGTGAAAAGCTAGCATATATATATATATTTATATATATATATAATAATCTCCAATCCTGTCTGTCACAAATGCCAAAAACCAGCATGTAACATATGAATAATAAAAAGGTCAGAGATGAAGTGCAGTAAGGAAGTGATGATCAAAACCTTGCTATGAAACAATAGGGAATTTTAGCAAAAAGACTCGTAAAAAATAAGATCTGGGAACCTACTAGCTAGAGAAAGGGCATATGATCTGATGCAATCAAATGACAGAAGCACAAGTTATCAGTCTATATATCCTTGGCTTACTCCTTGGCTACCACCTTCCCTCACAAATCACTTGTAAATTCTGAAACACCGTCTCTGACCAACGCACAAGACTGCTCTCAGCTACGATTTCCACCAGCACTGCTGCAGGGCTCATTTGCAGTCTTGGCAATGATCCAAACACTTCACTTGCATGTTTTCCCATTTATGTGGAATAAACAGGAAGACAGCAGGCTCCTCTTTTAAATTACTGGATGAAAAATGGGATTAAAACCAACCAAACAAACACAAGCTTTATCATTCAGATCCACTGAAAACACTGAGTCTCCAGACAGGATATCCCATAGGCTGCTTAACTATTCATAACACTAACTCAACCAGTCTGTATTTAAAAAAAATAAAGAAAGATAGTGTCTTGGGTTGAGCATATGACACCATTTTATCTCATATCGCTACTGTATACTAAACATGAATTCTGTGCCTCTGACTCGATTCCAAGAATTTTCAAGGACAAACACAAATACTCCCGTGCTGAGACTCAGGTGGGTTTGGGTTTTTTCTTCTTCCCTCACACACTCCTAAGCTCTCAGCTCTGCCACAGGCAGCAGGGAAGAGAGAGCTGTTTTTTTCTTTTTTTTACCTTTTTTTTTTTTGTTTTGGCCGTTTTTTTTTCCAGCTCTGTTTCTCAAGGGAGAGAGATGGAAAGTTAATTTTTTTTTTCCTTTTTAGCTACCTAAGACAAGTTTGGGGTTTTTTTCTTGGGATATTTCTTTTTTCCCTGAAAGTGCTTTTCAGCTGAGCTTGGATCCAGGACAGCAGGTCATCCGATCGCCGGCATCTCCGGGGAAGGGGCCCTGCCTCGGCCCGTCAGCGGGGAACCATGCCAAGGACTCTGTGCTTTACACAGGTTTCTCCATCGCAAGTAGTTTATCATTTAATATTGTTCATTTATTTCCTATGCCTTGTAAATAAAATAGGGTTTTTTTTCATTCTACCTCCAAGGAATTGCCTCTGTCCAGACCTGGTCGGGGAGGGGTGGCTAATAGTCTACCTCGGGAGGGCATTTTCCTCCTTATATTGTCTCAAACCAGGACAGATTGGCTTTCTTGGGCAATGACATTTTGTTTTTGCAACCACTGGTAGGGAAAGCAAAAACAAAACTACACATCAATTCCTAATAACTACAAAGCAATTCTAGTACAAAACAAAATTGAAAATCAGCTTTTACTGACAGACTCTGAAACACACTTTCTTTCCTTTTTTTTTTTTTTTAAAGAAGGAACTTATATGACTGTAGAGATAGTTTGAAAGTCACACAACTTCCAGGATTTTTTAATTGGCTGGCATTATCTTGTAAATGCCTGATGAGATCACATTTCCATAAATGCTTTAGTCAAAATGAAAGTATTTATTTTAATTACTGTTGAAGCTCTGACTGTCATGGAACAAGAAATATAATTCCTACTCCCTAAAGTCCCAGGGTACAGTCCAAACTGTAGTATAAGAGCACACATATGGGCAGTTTTCACAATTAATTAGAAACAAAACAGAAAAACCCTGCTTCTGATGCCACAATGAAGGTCAATTGACACAAAATGTACAGGACTTGAACTGCAATGTAATTAAACTGACATTACAACATCTATCCATCCTGCGCCATGTGCTCTAGGCTGTGCTTGAGCAGGGAGGTTAGACCAGATGACCCACTGTGGTCCCTTCCAACCTTTCACATTCTGTGACTTTGTGTGATTTCGTACTTTAAGAGAGAGTATTCCAGGCCAGGTTGGATGGGGCTTTGAACAACCTAGTCTAGTGGAAGGTGTCCCTGTCCATGGCAGGGCGTTGGAACTAGATTTGCTTTAAGCTCCCTTTCAACTCAAAGCATTCTAAAATCCCTTGAAGAGGAAAGAAGAGGGAAAGTTTTCAGACTGTAAGGCTGCTAAGCATTGCTAGCCAAGTTCCCCAAGTGCTTAGCACGTATCTGTAGTACAAAGCAATTCTCACATTGAAGAGCTTATGTTAGAGGCGTGTCAAATAAACACAGCGTGTAAGAAAGCAAGTAGTATGCCCAAGAAAGAGAGAAAACGTACAAAACTTTACAATTTACAAACAAAACAACTTTGCAGCCACCTCTAATCCCTTTGTGGGATTCATAGAAGAAGCCTGTCCTGACTTACTTTACTTGCAGGCTTGTGAACTTGGATGCAATGTGTGCTGAGATGATTCTCAAATCCTTGGAGGAAAACCCTGACAGAAGACAATGAAGGACAGCCCTTTATCTCATTCAGTAGTTTGACATTTAAAGCAGTCATTCGAGATTTCTGCAAAATAGTTTGGACAGGAGGTGTCCTCCTATTTGTCAGAATAACTGATAACCTGCTCGTGTCACACTCTTTGGCCTTGAAGGAAAACAAAGGCAAGAGAAACAAAGTGTGTTGGTGAAGTCATGTACGCTGTGTGCCCGTGTGTCACTGTGCAAAACAGCAGATTTTAATTATGGAGAGAAAGGAGAGTGTGTCTGCTATGAATTAGTAAACCCATAAATGCTGCTCAGCATTACGAATGCACCAGGGCTTTGGCCATAAGGACTGTATCTGGTACAGGAGAACCTCACACATCATCAGTAGTGACACGCTGAGTGCTCCGAGCAGACCGTGCCCGTTTAGTTCACTGGACTAAAACAGAACTGCTGCTGAACGCTATTTATGGTGGTATGAAACCAAGTGGAACTTCTGTTTATGTAGTACAGTTGTAGAAAGGAAAGAAATGATTTAAAGCTTAATAGATACTTAACAGTTTTGCTCAGTACTCTGACAGGGGCTTTTATCTTTAGAATTTCAACAATTAAAAGCAGGGAAAAATAAAGAAAAAGGCTGACTAGCAGTACTATGATGGCATTTCCCCTTTCACAGGGGGCAAACATCTACATCTATTTAGGTATACTGCATTACTTTATCAATTAAAATATACAAATCTGAGTAAAACAAAACTGAAAATGGAAATATACCGAACTGAAAAATACCAATGAAAAGAGTAAAGAGTTCTCAAATAAAAATTAAGTTACACACATCAATTAACAAAATGATTCAAAAGGTTGTCAACACATGCATGTAAGCCAAAACAGAACTGTCAAGGAAAAAAATAACCGGTATATTCCCTGGGTGGAAAATTCTGACATTTATTCTTGACAACAAGAGAATTTTTTGGGCGGAGGAGAGGGAAGATAACTCCCTGTCTCTCAGATAATGCAAAACTATAACAGGGAAATGTTCTGCATGGCAATGTACTTTACAACAGCTGATTTAAAATTACTGTTTCATGTCACTAGATTAATTGGCAAGAAGTTAGCCTGAAGACAACCTAAGAAGTGGTGTCCCACAGGTGGAATGCCAGAGGATTTCACCCTATCCCAGACCATATCCTGACCTGCATCCGCAAAAGTGGTATTAAAAAGCCAGCTAAGCTGGTTTTGTGGTTGCAACACCAACCACCAAGCCACATATAGTTTCTGTATCTTTTTTCTCTCTTACAAGAGCCATGAGGAGCTCCAGGGAAGAGGACCCAAGAAGCTGGCTGGCAGTGTAAGGACAGCTTATTGGGACATAAGTTCTCTCCTCGGCTGCCCCCAGCAGCAGAGGGTGTTAACAGCTATGGTAGCAGTGGCCCTGATCATGGGAAGCTCTTAGGCAGAGAAGGTCTAAACTGGGTGCATCTGTGCACAGCTGTGGCACAGCTGCAGTACATGCACAATTGCATACAACAGCTACTGCAAGTGACCCTTCCATGCCACTGTTGTGTGGCCAGTTTGGCTGGCAGAACTTAACACTGTCACCACCAGTAAGCATTAATGTCTGGCAGCAGAGAAAAGACTAAAAAGCAATACATGAAAGTTATAGGGTTTCTATATTTGGAGTTGTGATCATACAATGCCTTTGCAATTCACTTTCTTAATGGTTATCTCCAGGTTCTTGGTAGGTGTCTAAGATTAAAAAAAAGTTTGTAAGAATTTGTACTTCCACACAGGACAGGTGTGAAATTACACTTTCTGAAGCTAGGGACTTGCTACTTTTTGTGCTGATGCCAACGATTTTGGTTATGCCACACCAAGTGGGACAGTTCCAACATGACAGAATGAGCACATTCTCTATCTGAAAACACCTTCATAACCTCACAGCACTGAGACAGCTAAAATTTTTGCATTAGAATGTCTACAGGCAAGAAACTAAGCCTACTTTTCTATCCTGCAAATCTTTTAAGCTGACCAACCCCCTGCTTAGATTCTTAAAGTCACATATCTCAGCAAATCCACAGAGGTTTTTCAGGGATAGAATTCAAGCACAGAAAGGTACTGAGGAAAAGCCATGGCTCCTGAAAAGAGGTTTGATTTTTGAGATACTGCATTCACTACTGACTGGTTTAGACAGTTCTCATCCAGCATCCATTTGGCCACATTCAGGCCATTACCACTGTCATTCTTTTGTATCCCTTAAGGAGAAAGCTCAGCTATTTAATTCAAGACTGGTTTGGCTACAATGACCAGGCACCTAAGAGCCTGGGGAGTTCTTTAATCACAGTACTAGGCATTTACCATAGTTCTAATTAACTCAGGAAATGATGAGCTTATCTCGAAGCACACAAGGTAGGTCACTCAATCCATTGGAATTAACCTGGTTACTTATAACTAAGCACATGAATAAAATGACTTTTAAAAATAACCAGAAAAAGAATAAAATGGGAGAAGCAAACCCAAGAGAGTCTGGATTTGTAGTTGGCCTATATTACAAAAATTTAACTTACGAAACAGCTAAACACTAAGAACTCTATCTAGCATTCCTCAGCAGGATTGATCTTAGAAAAGAATCTTATTTACATGACATTGTGCAGGCCTTTACAGAATCTCCTCTTTAACAGAGCACGTGCTAACACGTCTGAATTATGGATTGGACAAAAATCAGTTATTGCTTAAGACAGCTCATACTAGGCACCACTATTACAAGAACTAATGCATATTCAGGTGAAACTTTCTTCTACACATTTTCATCATTTTAAATTTTTTTCTTATTAACATAAATTTTAAGCCAGTTCTGAATTAAAGCATGCAACTGAAGTTGAATTATTGTTTTTATTTTTACTTTATTTGAAACATTGTCTGTCTCTGCTCAGAAGATGACTGGACTGCAATTTATATTGCAAGTGATGTTGAAAAATGTTTGGCATAATGCAGGGCATAAAATATACTTAGAGGAAAAAAATGGTCTCTTGTTCCCAAATTCTATATTAATTAAAATACATAGATTAACAGCAAGTATCAGCAATTCGTTGCTGTTTCCTATCCTGCTAATTACAGTCTCTCTTCTGTGTGTCCATTGAGCAGTTATATTTTTATTATTGCACCAATGAATTCTTCTCTTTAATGGGCACTGAAATTACTGCCTTTATTCCTATGTAAAACTATTATATGTGCTGTGCCTTAAAGCGGCTGCTCAGGGAATAACATAGTTTACTTATACCTTAAATCCAAGCGGTTTCAGTCCTCCATTTGATTTTACAGTTCAAGACAAAGCAGAGCAGTTGCAAATTATATTCTACTAAGCATAACCATGTTGTATGTGGAAAGACAGATTTCATAAACATTAACCTTAGAACAATGAGAAGATATGTAGCTGTGAGAGTTTATTACAGTGATCAGCTCATTTACCAGCATTCAAGAAAATGGTGTAGAATATAATCATCCACAGAGACTGGGATTGTACAGTTGTGTTAACATTTTGGATCAAACAGTTTGGAACTGCTTTTCAAATACATAAGTTGTTCTCTGTCTTGAAGGCCAAAGAACTGCTCAACAGCAACAAAGTTCCTGGCAAGTTTTCTGAAAAAGTTAACTGTAAGTTTTGCTTGGTTGCTCAAGCACAATCCAGTTTCATTCAATATTTGCACCAGATCAAGACTACCTCCCTGAACCTGCAACAGCATAACTGTACAGAACCTAAAACAGACCAACTATAATCCTTAAAAAAACTAGAGAAAAAAAAATTGTCGCCAAACTTTCTACTACTCCCTGTAGATTCTTAAGAGTGACCTTCTCAAGTGACTAACCATAACTAGAGCCTAATCAATTAAATCAGTTACTACAGAAAATATGTTAATAAAAACTAGGAGATGACTCTTAGCACTCAGAGAATCACTTTGCAACTTTAAAGCATTATGGTAGCAATCTTGGAAAGAACAGTTGCTAATACCCAACCTAAAGAAAGTCTGTCCTTACACAAGCTAAGTTTTACCACAGAACTCTAATTCACATTTCAGTTCTGAATATATCCAAAATGAAAACGGAAATCACAAAAGGAGCTGTCTACTATTATTACTGGAAAGTTCCCAAATGCTGTATTAATGGATCAGTGAAGAGACAAAGAAAAAGATTGCCTTGACCCAGCAGATTTAGCAACAGTTCATTAAACCTCATTCACAGATTAAAAAGACTTCTGGGTGACTCCTCATTGAAACCCTAGAGAAGAAAAATCATAAAAATTTTGCCCATCAGCAAGAGGTACACCTAATCCACTAACAAATGGAAGTTGGAGCCACTGGGAATAAACTAATCTTTCCTCAATGAAATAGCTGTTTGCCATGGACAGTAGATAAACAATGGAAACTAGAAGAGTATTCTCTCTCAAGCCACTTTGGAAGATTACTATTTGGTTTCAAAAATCAAGTCTATTCAAAAACCACCACAAGTAAAGTAGCTGCAACTCACTGTGTGACATCTTCTCAGAGGTAATAAAAAAAAAACTCGGAACCTTCACTGGCAGAAACAGAGTATATATTCATAACATGTCCAGCATATCATAACACCATTAATTAGAACAGTGAAATAAAGAACAAGTCTTTGAAAAAATATCAAATCTGAAAACAGAGTTTCTTTCACAAAAGGTCATTATTCTCTTTCATGCTTGAAAATTTCTGTCCTGCAAGCTCTAAATTTCTTGGAAAATCTGGGCACAGGCTGAACTGATATGCACTGAATTACATGACAAAGCTTTATCAGTGACTGAAGAAAACAAAAGGATGCAGTAGAAAGGGAAATTTTAAATTATCAATCATGCCTTTTTCTTAAGAGCAACTTTTTTACTGTCAGTGCCCATTACATTACAGTGTATCTGGTTTATCTGGAGAAGAGCCTTTCCTGGAGAGATGGCTTTTTTGGGTCAGGGCTACTGATGAAAAATTCCTGAAAACTCAGAGAAAGTAAAAATCACAGAACTGTTGAGGCTGAAAGGGACTGCAATACAGAGGTTCAGCTATAGATTAGTTATAAATTAGTTTCCTAGTTTCCTTTTCCACTGCTGATCTGACAATATCTGATAGTGCTTTCGTCAATGCTATATGTGTTCCCCCAAGCAAAGATCTAACTGCAAGTAGCAGAAGTACTTCAGACTTTTTAAAAACATCTGAAGTCAGAATTTAAAAGTATCAAGACACAGAAAAAATTTTAAAAAAACCAAATCAGGATCCCCTGACTCTACAACCAAACCCAAAAGCATGTATTAATCTTCAGTCCAGAACATGTCCCCTTTCTGCTGCAGACTTCTATAGCTTGTTAGTCTAGTGCTTAAGGTCAACAAAATGTCCCCACTCCTCCACACGAGATACATTTCACTCAATCATAACATGGCACCATGTCACACAACAAAATTCTTCCCACTTCTGAGCCAGCCTTATTGCATGGTTGTGTTCATCTAAGGAAAATGCTAAATTACTGCCCCCCTGATTTTTTCTATACATCTCTAACTGTATAAGTAGAGCAATGAGTCACTTTGTATCTCACTGATAAAACATTGAATTTGATTAGTGATCAATAGATCTCTTCCTTCCTACATGAATATTGTAAAGAAAATATAAAAGTATAAATATCTAATTATTCTGTTTGAAACCGTTGTTAGCAATTGATGTATTACTAAATCATCAGCAAGGTACTGTATGATTGTGTGATTTTTCCCTTCCATTGATAGAGCCAGTTGAGTATAGTGAAAACACAAACTGGTAATACACATATTAGAAGGCTTTTCAGTCTGATAGCAGAGTATCATGACAACAGCAAAGGTGAATACTAAAGTGGCCTTGTGTCAGATACACTGTTCCCTCTGGTCACACTTTCTGGATTAGCTAGTTTCTCGGTATCTTTTACTATAAATTAAAGCACCTAAATTACCTCTGTTTAGTCCCCAGTGTGAAAATACTAATAAATCTTTGCTGTAAACCACATCAAAGACACAGAGAATAAACAGACTGGGTAGTCACTGAGATATTCTAAAGACATATTTGGCTCAGCAGTTAAATAACACACAAGTTTGAATGTAAAATTTATACCCCCCAGACAGCTTGCTTTGGTATGTGGGAAATCAAATCCAGTTAGTACACCTGTGATTGTTACAGGTGCCCATTCATGTCAAAGAGAAACCACAGCCTTTCCCCCTTCCTCACTGAAAAGGCCTTCTTTTGGGCATAAAAATGGGGTTGGCATAAGAATTACCCAGTGCTTAGCAATTATAAGGGTGCCCTGCAAGAAAAATAAACAAGGACTTCTACTCTGGAAATTCAATTGGGGAATTTCCCCACATAATGACTCTACATGAAACACCTAAGAGAAAGGCACAATCTTCAACTGGCACTCAGAAGAAGCAGAGAGTGGAAGTTTATGCAAAGGTAAGAGGTACCATACCTAGCACAGAAAAGGCAGATAGTGTGAGAGGGGAAGGCTTTGAGTTCTTCACAATTGCATCTGGGCAGTACAAATCTGCCCTGGCTGCCCAGGATGTACTCCAGCACAGTCCCCAGCCCCAGCCCTGAAGTCTGAATGCTGTCAGCGTGCTGGTTTTGTGATCCTCCAGTCTGGCAATCTGCAGCATGCCATTACACTCACCCTTAAAACAAGCAGGATTTGGTATCTAGCCATAAATTAGTCAGTGCCTTTCCATTTTTATAACAGTGACCCCAACTGTTTGCTTTTTGCAGTGCCAGAAGAGGTCAGCTAGCATTTCTCTCCATTTATTTACAGGCATCATTACAACTACTCTATTCCATTCCTAAGAATGGCCCTTTACAGTAATATTTGACAGGTACAAAAGTGTGTAGAGCAAGGCAACTAACTGCCCTTACACCTCTTTCTTGTCTTCTTCCTTTCATTGCCAATTCCAACTTGCAGTCATCTGAATGTGAAAGGCTTTACAGAATGCTCTCCTCAGCTAATCAAATCCCTTCACACTTCCATATATATTACAGGCAAGCGACAACAAACCATTAAAATAAATATTCAAAACATTTGCTATGAATGGTATGTGAGGTGTGAATTTCTGGTATACTCTTACCGAGAACAACAGGAGATATTTTGGATAGGATTTTAAAGAAAAAACCAAACACATTTAAGTGATTTAGGAGCTTACACACCAGCAACTTACAGTGTACTCTGTACTCCTGCATGTCCACTTTCACCCTGATTTTGCATGACTAAAAGCTTTTGTGTAATCTTTGCTGGTTGCATTCTTAATACCTGTGAGACTGGTGCAACTGTGCAGTGAATCACAAAGAACCAGGCTGGTATCACAGCTGACATGTTTTCACATAAACCCGCTCACGCTCAAGAGTGTCTAATATCTATCTGCACTAGATGGAGAGGTATTTATCTCCTCCAGATGGAATAACACAGTCTAATGTACAATCATAGGCTGCCTTCAGGACACATTTTAGCAGATCCAGGGATATAAACACATTGCTGAGACCAGCTGCTAGAAATCTCCCTCCTCCCCGCCAAAGGCTTTAGCCATTCATCAGGCCTTGGTTAGCTACAACATTTTCAAGTGTTGCAATGGTATCTCTAACTTTCAGGTTACAATCTAAAGATATGACTACTTGATTTGACTTTCAGGCAAGGCTCAGACCTAATGCCTCTGAGTTTTAACTGTCCTGATTACAATATGTGGCCCTGTGAATAAAATTTTGCTTTGCTCTCAGAATGTGAAGTTGCAGCCTGATTTTTACCATACACACATTTTGCTGTGCTTTTAGCCAGAAAAGGATTTGTACATCAAAATTTCACTCAGTGAAATTAAGACTACATTCCCCTTTCTCTTTTGTGCTTAAACTGGAATAGAACATGTTTTTCTAGTTTAAAAAAAAGTGTACAGAAATACAAGGTTTTGGCTTGGGTTTTCTGTGGTTTGGTGTTTTGAATTTTGTTGGATTTTGGGTTTTTTTTACTTCTCACATGTCAATAGAACTTGAGAAGATATTTACACAGAAGTGTAGCAAAATGCAGTGTGCACATTCTTCTTAGTGTGGGCGCCTTGCCTCACAGATGCACATCAAGGCTTTCAAAGAAATTGTGCATGCAGATTCTGAATCTGCAACACTCAAGAATGTATAAAAAGCAACTTGCAAAAAATTACTGCATACCAAGAGGGACCTGTTGGTTCAGTACTGCTACTTCTTAACTCTTCTCCTTTCCCACTGCAGAGACAACAGAGGCAGGAAAGAGGCATGCTGGGTTAGGAATGCAGATCTGGGTGTCCCCGGTTAAGCCTGGGGCAGAACCCTGCTCCCGTAAAACAGGTAACAGTCCACACAAATACTACTCCCTTTTTTTGCTGCTAGGTTCGCCCCTCTGCACGTTCTGACACTGAGTGCATACTCCAGCCAGGTAGTCACCTCCAGTGGTAACGAGTACAGCTAGCACAGAGCCGTTTCCGAGTGCAGAACATAGAGTCATTACAGCCAAGACCTCACACGGAAGAAACAAAATAACTAATCTACACACTCAGAAGTAAAGGATGGTCACAGAGTAGATCCTAATAAATCAATCAGTACCAGGTATAATGAATATGCAAAAAGGACGACCAGGTTTGTTCCCAAATGGTTTCGACCAATGATCAGCTATAGCACAACAAACCCTGCAGCACTAAATTTACACCCAAATATCTGAACACCGTCCACCATCATCTTGCTTTTTACAAGTAATACAGGTATTGCCAGTACTGCTATAAAAAAAGTGACTCCTAAATCACACAGCTTAATGACAGGGCAAGGAATCTGTGGTATCGCCTCCCCTTTCAAGCAGTTCCTCCTGGCAGCTGAGGTTCCTAACACACACACAGGAGAATGCTAGACTATTTCTAGAAACTGAAGTTCTCACAGAGTATACAGAACAATAATTTCCCTTATGCACAGATCCAGGGACATCTTGGTGCCTAAACAAAACAAGCTCCATCATTAGCATTTTACAAAGAGAAAATACAGCTAACAAATTACAAAGCACCCATGCAGACACAACAGGAAATTACAAGCGTGCACAGCCCACCTCATGACTACTAAAGCTCAATAACAAACACAAACTTCCAAATCTACAAGTCATTTATCTGTGCACTCCCATAGAGGAAAGTGATTGTCCCGCTTAAGTTTGCTAAAACTGGGACCACCAGTATACTGACTCTTAATATAAACTATCTCCTATTTAATCCAGGAAAACACAAAGTAGAAATGAAAACAACAGACATCTGCCAGAAGGAAATCAAATATGGACCTAAAATGAAGATTTTCAAGGCAACAGCTAATTTATTTGCTAACCCCAGCATTCAGTCATGCAGCCCTTGCTGCAAGCACTGACGTGTGTGAAACACTAACCTTCATCACTTCAACTTGCAGGTCTTCATTGAGCGAGGGAGTCACTTTGACAGCATTCAGCATCTGATTAAGCAACTGTTTCTCATCTGAGTCTGTTTCCACGGATACAAACCTCTCATCAGACAGCAGCTTCTGCAGAGGGAAAATGGCAATGTACAGGTTGAGACAAAAACCTTCTCTGCCCAATTCTTCTGTAAAGTACTGCATCTAAACCTATTAGTGCTTGGTGCTAGGGTGGTTAGGCTGTGTAACAATTTCAAATTAACCCAATAATGTAAAATACGAGAAAAACAGCAAAACAGAGATCTGTGTCATGAAGCAGGTGGCAGTCAGTTGCCATTAATCAGCTGCCATTCCAGTATTATGTTTCCCCATCCCACTTCTCCAGTGTCCAGAAGAAAGCAGACATCAGTAACTGATAAATAACTCCAAATAATGTCCTCAGGAAAACCTCTCAGTACTTTAGAAGCCAGGAGAGTTTGGAACCTTTGCAGCTCCTCAAGCCCCCAAAACAGCAACAACAAATAAACACTCAGGCTAGTATCATGGCAGCAAACTAGTGCTATCAGATCCCCTGCTCAGGAGGAGTCCACTATTATCCCAATTACTCCAACAGAGTACAGAGCACAAGTGCTGTCGAGGTGGCACTTCTGATCACTGACAAGATGTGTTTTGTGTCAATCAGAAGTTGACTGATAATGGTTACAATCAAGACCTCAGAGGGAACAGTACGGTTAGCAAGTGACTAACACAAACATGCAAAGGAACCAACCCAAAGTCAGGTGATGTCAAACTCCTTGCCCTGCCATTTGGTTGGCTGAGCTGCATTCAATACAGATTGACTGAACTTCGACTGAGTATTTTAGACTGATCAGATCTGCTTTGTCCTGTATCTGAGCAACTATCTCTCGACATGAGCAGTGGCACTACTTCCTTGGAGCTCTACCAGAAACACCTCTTCCATTTAGTGTATAATCACCTTCATGGGTGTCTCTTACTAGAGGCAGGCATTCTGCAATAGACTCTACATGAGCCTTTTCCCAGCTCCTATCTTCTCAGAAGCTCCCACAACAGAGCAAAACTAGCTTGTCTTAGATCCCAGGAACACAACCTTGCTCTGTTCCAGTACAGACTTTGAGCAGCCCACTTCCCCCTGTACATTCTTTGTACTGATGCTCCTTCTCAGCTTCAACTCTGTAGCACATGTCACTGGTTCATTCCTACTTCTTATTTTCTATGCTTGTACTGGTTTTGGCTGGGATAGTGTTAGTTTTCTTCATCACAGCTCAGAGTGCTGTGTTTTGGATATGTGACCAAAACAGCTCTGATAACACACCCGTGTTTTGCTATTGCTGAGCAGAGCTTACACAGCATCAAGGCCTTCTCTTTCTCAGACTGGTCCCCCAGCAAGTAGGCTGGGGGTGCAGAAGAGCTTGGCAGAGGGCACAGCAGGAACAGCTGACCCCAGTGTGACCAAAGGGATATCCCCATACCATATGGGTATGCTGCTCAGCAACAACAGCCGGGCAAAGAAGGAGGAAGGGGAGGCGACAGGGACATTCAGAGCTAAGGCATTTGTCTTTCTAACTGTTACACATGATGGAGCCCTGCTTTCCTGGAGATGGCTGAACACTTGCTGGTCCATGGAAAGTGGTGAATGAATTCCAAATATTCTTTTACTTGCACACGCAGTTTTGTCTTCCCTATTAAACTTTGTCTTAGCCCATAATTTTTCTCACTTTTACCCTTTTGATTCTCTCTCCCATATCCTGAGAGGGAAGGAGTGGGTGGGCAGGGCTGAACTGCCAGCTAGGGTTAATCCACAATGTTTTAAAGCATTTCCCACATATCAGTATATCAAGTGTTTTAGCACCATACAGCCTGATGAGATTTAACTCAATCTGCAATGAGAATAATGGGTTTTTCTATATAAAGGAGAATGTTTAGTTCAGTATGGGAGATATGCAGCTATTGGAGAGAGTCTAGGGAAGGGCTGCTAAGATGACAAAGGTACTGGAGCATCTCTCTTATGAGGAAAGGCTGAGAGCTGGGACTATTCAGACTGGAGAGGAAGAGGTTCAGGGAAGATCTCATCACCACATATAAGTATCTGGAAAGAAGTTACAAAGAGAATAGACAGTATCTTTTCAGTGGTGCCCAGTGACCCACAAGAACCTAGGGGCACAAACTGAAACACAGGTTTCATCTGAATACCAGGAAACAATTTCCTGTAAGGGTGGTCAAGCACTGGTTTTTCAGGGATGTTGTGGTGTCTCCAAACCTGGAGACATTCAAAAGCCAAGCGGACACGAACATTAAATGAATTTGAACAATCCATTTACATCATTATACTTCCAAAACAACTTCATTCTTGCCCATCAAAGGAAAAATGTCCTTTTGGAAAATGGATTTTATACCTCAAAATTTTTCCAGCCTTTTCCACAACTAGCACTCCCCTAGTGATAAGTATTTACTGACATGTACTCATTTGTCCAATTAAAAGAAGAGTAAACTGCTTTAGTTTTTATACTGGCAAACCCAGGAGAGTCTCTTTTTGCTGCTTGTGCTGCACTGCTGTTCTCTTTTGCAATTTCATAAGACTTCCAAATCAGATGCTATTTCTACTGTTTTCAGTGTACAAAAAACCCATGAAAGTGCCCACACATAAAGAACACAGCTCCCAGATCCTTTATTAACCTCTCCAGCTTCCAAGCACTGCAGTCCTCTCTTCTAGTCAAAGAAAACAGCAAGTCTTAGCTTAGTTTCTAAGATGCTTAGCAATGAAAAGCCTTCTGGAGCAGCACAGGGCCACTCAAGGAAGAGTACATCTACATTTCAATGCTGAAATCCAGGAACTCCCACCTATCTGCAAAACATTTTTAGCTTCTACAAAACCACCAGACTTTACTTGCATTCTAACTTCTGAACACTGTTACAGATACATGAACATTATTGTTAGGTTCACCCGGGGACAGACACTTTTTCTGAAGTATTTTTAAAAACAAAAGCCTGTGTTTCCTGACACCCACTGCCTGCCAACACACCCCACTCTCATGCCATACCTGCATCCCTGCTAGAGCCTGCTGGGCCAGCTTCATGCTCTTCGATTCCAGAGCCAGTTGAAGAGGAAGGAGACACTTCTCCCTGAAGAAAAATTAAAAACAAAAAAAAAGTGAGAGGAAACAATGGAACTGAAATTGGCATTCAAGTAATGTTCCAGAAGGGCTGTATCACTTTCAGAAAGATCACACTTGCATACAGTAATCAAAGATAATGTCACAATTCTGTGAAGCACTTTTACCCTCTGAAGAAATCTGGCATATTTCTTCACACACTGCTAAGAATGGCCTTTTAATTGAAATTTCACAAATACTTCACAAGCGCTAGCCCTCTGTGTGCATACATGAATGTGCAAAGCATAAAGAAGGGACTGATTCACAACTCACTGGTGGTCTTTCAACTCAGTGTTGAGCATTACACTTCAGTCACTTACCTTCTGTTTAGTATTCAAGTTTCCAGAAAAGCAGTTTCATAATCCACTTTCTATTAAGTTGATTTTTAGCCTATAGCCTCCTCTACAGTACAGTGAGCCCCATCATATTAGCTCCCTCCAACTATAACTGGCATAGACAAAAGCAAATGAACCCTAACGAGTTTGGTTTATACCTGAATTAGCATGTGCTATAACTATGGCTTAGCTGTACTTCGATTACAGAATAATGTATTTTTACTATTAACATAAATTATTAAATAGGATATTATTTTAGATGCTTTTGACTCAGTGCTCAGATACCAAATTTATTTGATTTGGTGACCAAATCAAACAGTGCCCAGAGCTGTGACTTCTCTCTTTACTCCTTGCTCCACATCAGAGAAGGGCTGCAGCGTCTGATGAACATGCAGTAACCACAAGCCCTTTAAGCAAATCCTGCTGGTTGGCAGGAAACTCATTCCTGATCGGAGATACTCAGTCCATGCCCAACTGCAGCTCCCTCCAGATTTGTGCTTCATTAGGTTACATATCATAATAGGCACTTATCCGTACACAGAGTCTATTTTTTGCATTTGTGTAGGCATATTTGCTTCTGGCAAACCATTTGTGCCAGCCCTTGAGTCTCAGTACTCCAACTGTCTGCACTGGACCCCAAGGAGCCCTTTCGGAATCACATTAATTTCCTCCCCATGGAGACGAATGTGTGCAAGGTAAGAAGAAAACAACTAGCTGAGTCTCTTCTTACCTGACTGGAAACCAATAATCCTTCCTTCCCAACTAATTAAGGAGAAGCCCTAGGCTAGAGCCAAAGTGATTACTGGAGTTTCAGAGGCATTGTCAAAGCTACATAAAGTCATGTGCAGTCTGCCCATAACCTACCAGCATCACTCTAAAACTGGCAGTCTACAACCTGAACTTTCCTTTCAAAAAAACTTAAGTGGAGATTACCAAACACTGGCCATTTCACCTTTGGGGAACCTACCTTGTAACTCATTCAGTGGATCCTGCTTGCAGAGGGGACTGATTTTCCACTCTGAAAATCAACTCTATTTTGGGTTTGTTCAACTCTTATTCATTTCTCTCCACCTTTCCCCCACAAAACCACAAATCACAAGCTACCCCAAGGGGTATAAATGTGCTATTTGCTCTTTGAAATACCCCTTCCCTTAATGATAAATTAAAGACTTGAGAGTAACAAGCATGGCTCACTTAAGCAATACAGCAAGCTTCTGTACTTGGCAAAGATTCTTGAGAATCTGCAGATCTTTTAATTTTTACATTCTTCACAGGTTGTGGGAACTTGTAAAAGGACACCAGGCATAACACTATAAGAAGCTTTTTAAAAGAAACGTGAATTCTAAAGAACTTGAAGCAGACCACAAGTATATTTTGAAATAGGTTTCTAATTAAAAGCTAACCGTTTGCTCCATTTAGGATATTCTAAGAAACAGCCAGGCACAAAGCCCAATTTTCTCAGAAGCTCCTTTCTTGAATGTTTCTAGAATCAATTTAACTAGAAGGACTCTTAAAACCTGTGAGTGTAGCATCCAAAACTACAGAATATATAGGAGATATTTCCTCATATGAGTGCCATACAATCTAGATCTAGAGAAGTTGCCAAAACATCTACTACAGGGCTCAGACAGCTATCTTCTAGCCAGTACAGAGCTGGCTATTGCTTACATATTTCATGCCAGTTTTTCCTGGACCTGGGAATATATACAGCATACAGCATGCAGATAAAGTGTGATAGCAAGGTGCCACAGCAACACATCTCTAATCCCCAAAGCACCTTTAAGTGCTAACTTTTACACTGTGATTTTGTCATACTCCCTCTTTTGGAGAAGTTTTCACTATCACCTTCTGGGGGAGAACTCATATTTGAAATCAGCAGATCAACAGGTGCCAAAACAAGGTACTTGTGCATTAACTGGTACTCAATCAGCCAGACACATACAGGAAAAAAAGAAGGGAAAAAAATTACTATAGTTAGTGTAGAGTACTAACTGTAAGGATGCTAAAAACTGATGATTATTTAGACCTGTGTCTCTTCCAGGCAGAACACCACATATCTTTTAGATTTTCTACATATTTTTGCAACAGCATACAAACATTTTGGGCATTATTAACACTGAACAAACTTATTCTCACATTGAAGTAGACAGAGAATGGGAGGAGAGGCAAAAAGGAAGGAAGTCATAAGTCACTGGAGTGGATCCAGTTCAGTTTCATTACAATGAAGGCAGGTGGGAGCTCCTATGGCTTATGTGTAGCTACCCCGCACATCAAAAATTCGCCTACCATCTGTCATCACATACTGCCATGAGCAGAGAACAATGAGAGCTTTGAGATAGGTCCCAAAAAGAAGAGCAAAAAATGACAAACAGGAGCATGGAAATTAGAACAGATTCAATTAGCTGAACTTCCTATCCCTGCTAAAAATGTTGAACTGAAAATCTAATTAAGGTTGCTGCAGACTGTGTTCCCACTGCATTCTTGGAGAAAATGAATTGCCATTGTGTCATTTCCCGTTCTAGCTACACACTCAGTCAATTAAATCTTTAGCATTTCCATGCTACAGCTATAAAACACCTGCAGAGATATCTTACAATGTTTGATTAGCTTGAGCACCTTCCACACTTCAGTTCAACCTGTCATTTAAATATATCATCTGATAGCATGAGAACACAGAAGGACACGGCAGATAATCCTCAGGCAGAATGGAAGAGAATGATGTAAATTAACACAGTCAGTCCCTTCCAAGGTCTTAAGAACTGGATTCAATAAGGCTGCACAAGAGGGAATGCAGACCAGAATTAGCTCAAAGCAGTTGAGCGCAATGAAGTAAGGGAATGAGGTTTTTCCTCTTGTACCTTACAGCTGTTTTATAATTCCACCCTGTTTTGAGTGGTCCCTCACCACAGGATCTCATTGCTTACTGCACATTAAGTGACAATTCATCAAGTTTTGTAACGCTCCACATGTAAGACACTCTACCTAAGTGAAGTTCTCAGAACAAGCTGGTGCACAACGATATACTTCAAAACATGTTTAAGAATGTTTTCAATTTACATAAGGTACAGAAAGCAGTATCACACTGTAACTCCTAAGTATCCATACTGCTGCATGCAGGTGTGCACATCCATTCACATACAGTTTGAGGCACACACACCCAACTTAACCCTGAATGAGACGCGTCAAGCACAGCAGAGGGAGAATGAAAGGAAGGGAGCACCGTTGACTTGGAAGAGAGGAAGCTACCTGCCAGGGCAAGCAAAAACCTCAGCGACAGAACCAAGTGTGTAATCCAGGACCAGTAGCTCCCAGAGCACAGACTGTCTCTCCTGAGCTACCCCACTCCATGACTGTCAACTTTGCAAACTGCAGAATGAGTCATGAGAATGCAAACAGCCTTTCTATTCCACACACTAGGTTACAATGACCTTTCTAGTTGTCCTAGCTTGTTGTGGCTCGTCAGCCTACCTCTTTCCCTGCAGATCTGGAATAAGGGATGCTATGACAAGTCAGTCAAAACAGACTGCCAGAAAGGTCAGAGCAAGATAAATTACTATTCTAAGTAGAGAGATCATGAAAATCTTTCTATTCTCATTGTAGTGAAAAAAAGGCCTTTAGTAAAAGAATAATGAAAAGAGAAGAATAATGGCTCATTAATTCACTCTCATGATAAAAACTGTAATGAAGATAGGAAACGGCCCAATCTTAACTCCTTGTTAGTGCCTGGAACACAGTCTCACAGCCCACCTTCCCCTCCTTGACTTAGGGAAAGGGGCATGATAAATGAAGCATTTTTCCCTTCATGCAAATGGTGATAATATTATTTTTAATCCTACTTCTGAAAATTAAAGATTAAAAATAAGACACCTCTCTGCATTATCTTCCCTCTGAAAATTACATAGGAGAAACAAAATTCAGAACCTCAGGGCCTTATCAGCATGCAATTTGCATTTCATAGAATAATTCACAGCCCAGCCAGAGAACAGATAAGAATTTGATTCACCACTGTTGCTATTTTCTGATACACTGTTTGTTAGGCAGGATAACAGTCATAGTCAAAGTCTGATATTTTAAAGTCAGAGTAACTGACAATTGGAAAGAACTTCTCCATCTTGGCTGCTTAAAATCAACAGAGTAGCAGAGTGTAATGTTACTACCATCACTTACTCAAGCAGAGGAGTTGACCCATGATTAAAAAATAAATGGTAGAGATGAATTCTCAGAATTCTGCAAGTACCCATAGCTGTTACCCTTAAGTAAACCAAATAGAAGAAAATACTGTCCTCACACAAAATTGGATGATTTAATTTACATAAAACAAATTCTAGTGTTATATATATGAATACATGCATGTATAAAAGGAGAAACATAAATCTTCTTTCCTGTGCTAGTTTAGAGAATGTTAAAAGATTCCACCAACAACTTTAGGCTTCATAATGGAAGCATTTAAAACCTGGTCAAGAAACAGGAAATAAATGCATCCTTTTTCAAGTAACAGTTCTTCAAGAAGAAGGAAGATTTTAAGTCCTTGATCACTTTCTAGAGAAACAATTACTGCAGAAATATAACCGTCCCACTTAGAAAGAGTCTTACAGTCAGGTTCAGAAAGAGGTTTGGAGTCCACAGTATATAAATATAGGGCAAGTTCTCCCGCCTCCACAATGCAGGAAGTCAAAACAGATCATTACAACAGACCCCTCAAGCACTAAAATGTGTACATCTATGCAAGTACAAGTTTGTCCATAGTGCTTAGAGACATATTAGAGCAATAGGATAAAAGACAAAATCTGAAGCCTTCCAGATAGAACTCTCCTTTTCAAGAAAAAATAAACCAACAAATTATCTTTATGACACTGTGTCACTACATGATGATCATGTACAGTGAGACAACTTTGGGCTACAGTGCTACATAAGAATGAACAAGCACTCAGTGTTGCAGTATACAGGTCCTTAAAAAAACCCCACCAGTTGGGAGACTGTTGCCGTACTACATAGATATAAATGCTGCCTTCCATCAACAGAGACAGGATTCTACTCCAGTTACTCACAAGCATGGAGACACTTGTATGCATGTTTCCCATGTCACAAGTTTTGCCTCTCACATATCACGGAAGCTTCCACCTTTACTAAAAACTAAAGAAATTGCACTGAAAGTGCTTTCATTTTTCTGTCTCACCACTTGCATCTTATTTTTTTTTAAAATTCATTCTTTTCCTTCCCACAGAGCACAAACTCTTTGCTTTTATGCAGTTACAATGGAAAGGCTTCTTCTCCTCTGACTTGAGGTTAATGCTCCTTTTCTTTCCATATTCAATTTTCTCACCTCAGCTGCTGACATCAGCTCTTTCTCAGAGTTCTGACCAGTTCAGTATTTGATTTTTCCTTCCTCTTTTTTCAGTATTCCCTCTTCCCTTCAATCCTTTTGCTTTTTAAACCAAGACACAAAGTAATCCCTTCATCCAACATTTAAATGAGCCTGCCTTTGCAGGGAAATATATAAGTTGCTTATCAGAGGATGCTTAATAACACAGGGAAAAGAAAATGAAGAATAATACCTAAATGTAATTTCATACAGTTTTTAAGCTAGAACTTGAAGAATTTTTTTTTCAACCTGGAATGCTGAATGAGGTTGAAATTTGAAACTGCTTGATATTAAAGAAAGGACATAATGGTATTTCTAATGTTTTTTATTTACATGCTTTCCAAGATAAATGAATTTACCACTACAGAAGCAGCATAGCTCTACTCATGGGAAAGGCAGACGTGAACAATTTAATCTTCCAGCCAACCTAATGCAGCCAAGACCACAAAACTCATATAGTTGTAATTAAGTAGCTCAGCACAGTCACTCTGCCAGAGAGCACTTCTAAGGTCATTTGCCTTCTTGCTATATGCACTAATAACATCTTGATTTCAACAGAAACATGAGGTTCCTAGATAGGAGCCTGACACTGCTGTCAAGATGAAAACAAAACAGAACAAAACAAAACCCAAAAAAAGTAAGCACAAGGCATACCTTTACATGAGAGGACAGGAAGAGAGACAGCAAAAAATTCTACACAATATTAAAGTAAGGTGGACAAGGCCAAAATAATAATCAGATTATTCCAACCTCCAAAGCTCTAGTGTAATCTCTCTGATACATTATCATTGCTCTCCCTAGAACATCCACCTTGATAGATTTTTGCCCTTTGTGCACAAGGTGCCATAGTAATTTACAAACTCTGCTCTTATGGAACTTGATGACACGTAAACCTTACAAGATCTTAATTATAAAGTAATCTGTATCCTTTAGGTGATTTTATTGATTATAATTTTAAGTACGGCATGAAGATGAGATGACAAGCTGGACTTGCTCAGCCTACAAATTTGAAAGCTTATCACACTATTCCAGGAAACTTCTCTTCCCTATATTAGGGAAACCTGGAAGGGAAGCTAAGGATTTGTCCAGTGAAAACATTTTTGTTTCAGAAGTTAAGTACATTGAAAATAACAAATAAAGTGTCTTATAAGAATCAAGCTTCCATCAGGAGAAGTTTTACAATGCTGGGAGAAGGGGGGCTGAGGGGATGGAAAAGAGACACTGAGGTACTATAGCATATCCATCCTGTAAATAACTTTATTTTCTCCACTACAGCTGTGAGTTACAGAAGTCACATGAAGAAATGGGAGAATGAGGTATATTTCTGGCCATTACTAGCTACATTTTGCAGGTCAATGCTGTAATCTGCAATGTCATTCAACTTTCACAGCAGTTCAATGCTAAATCTTGACAGACCTAAAGGATGGTTGTTGAAAATATCCCGACATTTGCAATACATTACATAATTTTATACTCACTGCACTTAAACCTATGCAATTTCTTAAGCAAACAAACATTCAAGGAAATGAAAGGTAGTGAATTTCCTTCAGCTTTGTTACCTTTCACGGAATGTAAATAAAAGAAATGTGAGAAAAGATTTTTATTATTCCAACTCAGCCCTTCATTTTCAAAACAAGGAAAAGCCATGATTTGCACAGCATAACACAAGGACCACAGCAGAGTAAAGGAGGAAAACAGCCCTCCCAGTTTCAGCGTCACTTTTCTTCCATCCCCTGGTTCCTGCTCCCTCTTCCCGCCCCCAATCATATTTCATTCTCTTAGGTAATTATCAAAAGCCTCATGATGTTCTCATTTTCTTCTCCTCTGCAAGCACTAAAAGCAATCAAATGTTTAAAACAAACGCACACACCGCTATCCCATTATCATCCTCAGACTCGTAGGTCAGTATTTCAGTTGCATTTGCTGTCAGAAGTCAGACAAGCAGCTAAAGCTCTGCCTGCTCTCATCCTTGGCCCCACCCAGCTGGTTCCCACTCCCACCCTACCAGCTCCCATGAAGAAAATCAACTCTAGCCCAGCCAAGACCAGTTTACTGTGGACTTTTGTCATGAATGTAGAATGAATTTTTAGAGGAGTCTATAAAAGGAACAAAGACCCAAGGCAGTGGTCAATATTATGGTTCACTAACAGAACATCAGGAAGGACAGAAAGTTAGTTTCAGGAACAGCAAGCACTGCCCTTTAAAAAAACCACCACTAAAATTAAAAAGAAAAAAACCTCACACAAACCCAGAAGTAAGAGTAACAGAAACCATGCACCTCTTTCATAACAATGCCAAACCTTGCTTGATACATTCAAGTCATAACCTCAGTTAACAGGTTTTCAGGGACTCCTAAATCTAGAGGCTTTCCAACACTTCTGGATCTTTTCTTGACAGTAAGAGTTCAGACATGCTCAGTGGAAACTGACCCTACATATCCCTTTCCCCTCCAACACTACTGTCTTTTGGGGTCCCAGAACAGGAGCAAAATTTTGCTGAGATAAAAATATCTGCCCATTAGACAAGAAATAGGGCTACTTTCATATCCCAGACTGAACGTGTAGGTTGATCCAAATACTATATCAAACAGTGCCACACTGCCTTTCTGAACACTAATCTCCTCCCTCACCTACTCCTCAACATTAGAACCGGGAATTCAACATTTTAAATCAAGACCAGTGCATGGACACCATCCAAAACACCAAATGGGCTACATAAATGCCCCCAAAAGTCTGGATTCAGGCTGTGCGATACAGGAGACACAGCTCAGTAATCCACATGGCCACTAGAATCTCTTCTTGGCCAGCTGTCTGCCAGGGAACTCATAATCCACTTGTTGAATGCCAGATAGTGACCATGTAATGGCTGAGCAACATGAGTCACATATCCAGCAGTCACATCCAGGAAGAAAGCACAAGAGCACTTAATGTCAGGTAGTTGTGGAAGCAAGAGCAGGAAATAAAGTGTTTTAAAAATGAGAAAGAGTAAAATAGAGAGACATATGCTAAAACCACCCCCCAGAAAAACACTCAGCCAGCCATTCCTTTCTCCCCACTCCTTACTTCTGGTCAGAGGGTCTGTTATGTATGTATCAGCTTTCCTATCTACTCTCTCCCAGTGGAAAGAAACTAACAGAAAATATGAACAATTTAAGAGATAAGACAAAAACAATAAAATCGCAAACATTTCTTCACAATAGAGAAGGCAAAACACATCTCAAGACTCAAGGTTCTGTAACTGGATGAATTACCTGCAAAGCTAAGTGGATTGGAAGTCTCTGTAGCATTGGCTGTTTGGTGATGGTCACACCACACTTAACGCTTTTATTATTTGTTGAATGAGCATGTTGTTTTATTTAAGAGATTATAAGCTGCATACTTCTCAGTAAGTATGTCAGATGCAAAGCTAGAGACAGACACACACACAAAAAGTAGAGTAGAACTATCACTTTCATCCCCCAAATGTCCATGACTATAGGAAAAAAAAGGAAGGGGGACAGATATTTCAGAGTTCAGCTAAGTTTAAGACATCTGTTCCTGGCTGCTCTTCACTCCATTGGCTTCCTGAAGTTCACAAACTGCCCTCAAAAGCTAGTGCCAAGATGATTAGTACTGGGGCACAAGCAGGAAGAGACAGAACCGGACAGAAGCTGGTTATTAGACAGGACCCTGCTCATCACTGACTTCTGACCTTCCAGCTGTAATCTCCAGAAATACTGACCATTTTTGAAAGGCCAATGCAAAATACAAGAGGGATTTTAGTGGGCTGACCCCAGCTGGATGCCAGGTACCCACCAAAGCTGCTCTATCACTTCCCTGGGCAACTGGACAGGGGAGTGAAAACATAAAGAAGGGTTAGAAGGGTTCATGAAGAGATGACATTGAGATATGGACAGAGAGAGATCACTCATCAAATACTGTCACAGGCAAAACAGACTCAAATTAGAGATATTAATTGAATTTATTATTAGCAAAATCAGAGCAGGATAATGAGAAGATAAGGCCTTAAAAACACCTTCCCCCCACCCCTTCCTCCTTCCACCCAGCAGTGCAGGGAGACTGGGAATGGGGGTTATGGTCAGTTCATCACACACATCAGAAATCCCAATCAATCTCCTCTTTGCAGCAATACATCTATGCTGATAGCAAGCCACTAAGTTTTACACAGCCTATAAGGCATGATTTAATTACATGAAGCATTCCAAGAAACTCTGGTAATTCCAAGTTTTTCCAAAGTGGTTATGTGACTGGCAAGTGCTGTCTAGACTCTTATTTTATTCTCTGATATGTAGATAATCCTCACGAGTATTAAACTGCTCCGATCAAACATGCTTCTTCAAAGCTCACTTTCCTGTGTCTGTTCAGTTACCTTTTATAGATCATATTTCAGCCTCTAAAATCACTTGTTCAGTGAATACTGCTGGCCTTAGGGGAGAATTTGCCATCTTGAGAATACTGAAGTGAATGTAGCCCAACTGAGTAGCAAACAACTGTTTGCTGGCAGACAACATTAAGGTCTCTTTAGCTATTTTCCATGTGATCAATTCACCAATTAAAACACCATCACATCAATTCCTCTTATCTAATTCATTATTTAGAAGTCAGTCAGCCAGTCTCCTTAAGCACTTTAGCATATATCCAATCTGCACAACTCATGTTCAGAGACAAATGTCATCGTAGTAGGCAGGTAACCAGAGATCAGTTACCACTGGGTTATGTGACTCTCCCTTCTCAAGAATTCACAGAACATCTGCAGCAAAACCTTGAACTGACTTAAGGCCATTTCCATCTCGATCCACTTTAATCTCTGTTACTATCTCACACCCTTACCCAATACTCTGATCCTAAGCTAAAAGTACTCAAAAATCACACACATATTCCTATCTCAAGGCAGAGCTGACAAGACTCCGTGGCAAACTCCGTATTTGTTGGAGACTTGTATTTCATTAGGAAATGAGACATTTAAATAATGTCCCTCACTAGAATCAATATGTAAGGTCATTAATTGGGATTTGGATTCCTAAATCTAATTAACATCAAAGGCAGTTGAAAAGCAAAATAGTCTTATCTAGCTCCCTGAACATATACCCAGCAGATCTCTATTAAACTAATTAAAGAATTACATTCCAGCCTGAATGTCCAGTCACTGGGACTCTCTTGGGGCAAAAGTATCCCAGGTGCTCCCAAACACAGCAGGCATGTGCTACCTAAACTGCTACCAGACAAGTGTTGGAAACAGCTCCTGTACAAATGGTACAGCTGAAGCCCCCAATTAATTGCACAGACATCAGGGAACCATGATGTGGTCTGCCTTGTGTTCAGTAACAGACGTCCAACAGAAGAGGAAACTGTGGATAGGTCAGGAGCAAATCAGAACATGGAAGTAATCTCCCCCAATACTACAGTGGAGATAAGTATGTAGCTGATATAATACATGTGAAAAAACCCTTGAACTCACATGGTCATAGTCCGAGGAAAAGCAAAGAGATACCTTGTCTTCCCCATTCTCACACTAGGACCACAATCTTACATGAGAACATTATGAAGAACCTCTACTCATCTAGAACTGGGGTGTTAAAAGCAGAAAATGGCTTTTATTTTATAAGTAAAAAGTGAGTATACAGTTTACACATTCTCATTCTTGTGAGCATCCTTCATTCTTCAGTTCTAGAAAGAAAAGAACTAAGTGCACATTCAGATTCCAAGTGGATGAGCAGCCAGAGGCTAATCTGTGTTACAGCCGCTGATACAATCTGCACCTGATATAAGATGAAAGCAGAAGACAGGCACGGCCAGGATGTCTCCATCCCATACCTTAGCTATATTTCTGGTTGCTGCCGTTGCTCTACTTTCAAAGCTACTCTTTTCCAGTGCTAGGAACCAAGCCATCTCAGTGCTGCTCTTTAACAAACACCGAGCAAAGAACCTTTATCTAATTTGCAGGTCATGCAGGTGACCTCCAGCCCAAGATGTGGCCCACTGTACAGATCTGGAGCCTGGCAGTAACTTGTCATCAGAGAGTGAAGAGTAAGTTAAGCAACATCTCCCACCCTATCTAAGGTTGTGTGGAAGAACCTTACCAGGGACCCCACAGCAAAAGCTTTGATTCAGATCCTCTTGCGTACCTTTCATTTTGTAGAACATCCAGCAATAATGAGTGCATTGCTACTGACAAGTCTAATGTTAAGAGCTTACTTCATCACAGCTACACCTGTGAAGGCATTAGCTTTATTTAAAAAGATTAGGATTTACAGTGGAAAAAACACCCCAACTAGACAAATACATCATTAAGAACACTAGAGGAAGAAAAAGGTATCTCTGTAAAGAGGTAGTAGGCAACTGAATAAAGAAGGAATGTGTTAACAGCTAGCTAACTAATTCATACAGAATGACAACAGCACGTAAAAACAGAGACCACACGCCATATTAAAGATAGAGGCTGATAAATGGAAAGGTGAAGAGCCAAGTTTTCTCCAGCCACAGTGTCAAACAAATATAATTCTATTGAAGCTATTGGGAATTAGTCATCCAGCTGTTTCCAGCCTGTGTTGGAAATGCATGTGTCTGGCACTGGTGATGTCAGACCTGTGCTACATCCATCCCCCATTGATTTGAGGCCTCTTGTGGACTGCGACTGACAGGATTTTAGAGTGGCAAAAGAACTACTCCTATTCTTTCCCTATTTGGTGACTGCTCTGGAATACCTAGCTCTTCGATCCCTAATTTTCCTTGCACAAAGATGCACCAAGCATATCTGAAAGGAGCAGCAGGGAATAATGAGGTGATAAAAATACACCCAGTAGAATAATATTGTGGCAAAAAAAATTCCCCTCTGTCAGTAGCTCACAGTGCATATCTAAGAGGACCACAGGACACGTCAAACATACAGCAACACTCCTACATACTCTTTTATAAACTCAATCATCTGATAAAAGTACTTCTGAACAAGAAGGGGTAGCTGTGCATCTGATAGACTTCAATCAATTTCTTCCATGGATTTGTTGAGGTGCACCCATGCAATCTTTTAGCATCCACTACATTCTCTAATAAGGCAAGCCTAAGCATTTCACATCTTAACTATTAAGGTGTGTGAAACAATGTCCTTCTGTTTCAAACAGTGCACTTGTTAGTTTCTTTTGATGATTCCCAATGGTTCAGTCAGAAAGGACAGTGAATGATTTTGCCAATTTACTCACTCCATAACAATGAGAATTTCCAAAATGAGATCTTAAATAGCTAGACAAATGAGGGCCCTGACACCTTCCCCATTTTACAGGTGTACAAATGGAGGTGGGAAGAAGGCTTACTCAAGAGAATCTAGCAGGCTACAGGAAGAAATAGGCACAGAAACCGTATTATTTTAGTTCCTAGTCAGCGTCCTAGCTATATGATGATGATGAGAAACTTTCCAGTTTCCAGAATGTTTATTTTCAGTAACAAAACCTGATTTAGATTTAAAAGAAAACAAAGACACCGACAAGACTAAAAAGCATCATTGCTTATACTGAAAGATGTAATTTAGAAGGAAAACTCTTTAGACCATAAGAGAGCCCTTCTTTCTAACCAGTGTCACCATTATACACACTAATGCCCATTTTAACACATTTCCTTACATTGCATTCATGGCCAAAGGCCAAGGGCTCATCAGAAAATTATCCACTACTACCAGCCTAGATATGTGTATCTAAAAACCAAAGAAATTGCACAGATGCAGCTCCCTCTTCCATCTACCTCACTTTTAATTCAAAATTTTTGCTTCAGTTTTACAAATACTCATAAAGGCTACAGAACTCAAGATTAAATGTTCTTACCTCAGCTGATATGGAGGTATCTTGATAGCAGCATCAGGAGAATCCAAGGTTTCTGTATAATTAAAGGAAACAATAGTTTCTTTTAATAGAAACTTCTGAGTTCAACCACAGTAATACATCTGGCTACAGTCTCTGAGCCAATGATCCTAAAGTTTACACCTACTCCAGCTGACAATCACTGCTGCTCTAAGTTGCCACAGCTTTGCACAAATCTGTCAGAACACTAGGTGCCCCAGGAGAAGGCGTCGAGTACCATCTTTTACCCTTTCACATATCAGCACTTCAGCAGCACACATACTGGAACTGGAACAGTATAGAGGATATTTGCGTGGCTGCTGTGCAAGACTAACACACAATTAATGAAGCAACCCATGGAATATCAAGATGAAAGGGAGTAGTAAGGCAGCAACAGGTATAATCTACCACTGAATGTTGCAGCTATGTATGGATGAAAAACAAAATATAAAGCAATTGAAAGTATCAGTTATGCTGATGTAATTTAAGGATCTTGATGATCAGTGTTCCAGGTCATTAGTGTCAAAAAACACTTCAAGCCACAAACAATCTCTGAAAATAGGTTGATGCTGAAACGTTCCTAAGCCTATATTCCTGTAAAAGATTAACTCGTTATACTGATAATTATTTCCATTATACAGCAAGGATAAAACAGCTCAAGGAATCCAGTAAAACAAAAACTTCTAGCTTTTAAAATAGATTCCCAAACATAAGCCAGCAGCAAAAATTGTACTGCATGGTTTTTTTTACGATGATTTCGGGGAGGGAGGGAGTCTTTTAAGGAAAAGACAGCACCTACAAAACATACACAGAAACTGACAGCTACTGATACCCGTATCTGCCTCGCAAGAGCCATGAAGCAGATCCAGGAGGTGGGGAAGACGAGGGACACGGATGCTCCCCGGGACCGGCAGCAGGTGCCACGGCTCCTTCCAGCAGCGCCGAGCTCCGTGGCACTTCGAGCGGCCCAGGTGCTCGGTCCCTTCCCACCCGCTGGAGGCTCAGCGGCCGGCACCAAACAAGTTTGTTGAGGTCTCCCTGCCCCCGCCGTTACAAAACCTCTACATCGGAGGCTCCTGCTCCGCTCGGCTCCCCCGCGGGCAGCCCGGCGCCCCTTACCGATGGCCCAGGTGCAGCTCTCCTTGATGGCCCTATGCTTGCTCCCCGACGCCTCCTTCTGCAGCTTTCGCAGGATTTCTTCCATCTTGCCTCCCCCGGGATATTCGCCTAGCCGCGGGGGAAAAGAAGCAGGCGGCGAGGAAGAGGAGGAAGAGGAGGAGGAGGAGGAGGAGGAGGCGGAGGCGGAGGGCGGCGCGGGTGGCAGAGCAGTGCCGGGGCTGCCCCCGCCGCGGCAGTGCCTACGCGGGAGCGGAGCGCGGCACCCTGCTGCCGCCCCGCCGCCGCTGATGCATCACGCCGAGCTCCATGGCGGGGACACGTCAGTTGTTGCCGCTGCGGAGTCCCTCCTCCTCCTCCTCCTCCTCCTCTCCCACTCCGGGCAGGCCCCGGTGGCGCAGCGGGGCTGGGGCCGGGCCTGGCCCTGCCCGCGGGAGCGCAGGGACTCCCTTCCCGGCGCTGGGGTTGGAGGACCCGCGGCGCGGAGCCGGCGGCGCCGGGGCTGGACCCTGCGGCGGCGGCAGC